>JAQGBX010000458.1:0-35907 GCA_034698745.1 Megaphyllum sjaelandicum | reverse complement strand
AATTACCGATGGTTTGCCCGCTGGTTGGCGCTAGTGGTAAAAAAAATATCATTCTTAATTTAAAAGTTTTGTTGTGTTTCTGGCCTTAATTTAGTACTTGTCGCTTATCTGTTCACAAAAAAACAATACAATATACATACAGTACATGTATATTTGCATGGATATTTTTAATATTTCGATTTTCAGTAACAGTACTCTTAGAATGACGGATAATCCAAAGTTCTACTGTGTTTCGCCACAACAACCGGATTAGCACAGTAGCTACTGTATATGGTGACCAAAGACTTTGCCACTCCATAAGAAATCGCCTTCATGCCTCACCCGGTATTTTCAGGGGAAGGCTCCCATAGTAATGCATTTGTACCATTTCGAGGATTATTTCCAGAAATAAGAGGTTTTTTGTAGCCCATTCGTTAAATGCCTTTTCTGGTCATTTGACGTCCCTGGAGATTTTCACGAGCGCTGATAAATATCCTCAATTTAAACAGGCGTTGTGGTGCACGAGGCAGATCCCTCAGACGCCGCATTCCGTCCAATAAATTACCACTCTTCCCTTTGCGTGAGACATGGGTGAATTTTATTAACTTTATTTTTTTAGCAAAGCATTTTGTTTCCGATATTGTTTGTACATCACAGCGCCATGTTAAAAAAAAAAAAAAGAAACCTCTTCCCTGATGAATGATTTTAAAATACAAATTGAATAAACGAACTAAAACGCGTAGCGATACACGGATGAACACAATCAGTCAAGAAAAACTTTTTCAAACAAAAATTACATACGTTGGAATGAGATATGTAATGGTGCAGGGGTAAATAGATAGTATATAGGGAAATGTGAAAGTAGATCAGGATAGTAGTATACTTCATAATTATCTTACGCCGGGCAGGTGGCATTAAAGCTGCTTAAAACCTGATATAATTTCTGATTACGCTGATTGGAAATTGACGCAACCCGCCATAGTTAAAACTTGGTGAACTATTAAAAATGATAGTCGCTCTTTTTTGACATTCATGCTTACGAGCTCTTGTATATAAATGAGGCATGTGGTTAATAATATCGGGCTTTCAGGTAGTAAAAAAGTTATAGACCTACATATTTACAGTAGGTGGACAAGTAACAATGCAAAAATGCATTCTTGGTTTTCATATACGTGCACGGTTCGAAAAACAAACTCGACAGTATTGGCGTGGAATTATTATATACTGTAGCAATTGTAATTAAGAATCATCGTATAATAATTGTTTTTGAAGAAGTACAGTATATACTGTATGTAATATAGGGTAATAAAGTTGGAAATAGTTTTAATAATGTTTAAAGTTGCCCATGGGCCATAGGCTCAGCGCTGAACTCAGATGGCGCCACAGCTCGTCCTGATTCTGCGTACAAATCTATAGAAATCTACATCACCATCTGTAGATATTTGTATTGAATGTTGTATCCCCAGAAAGACACTGAGCGATGGCGCCTTCTAAGATTTTTAAAGTATGTAATTGTGAAAAGATAAGAATACATGCCAGATAAAATCTTTTCCATTTCCTTAAAATAGTTCATTCGGAGGTTCACTGACGCAATTATTTGATACAGATTTCACTTCTCAAGCCTTGATTTCTCTCCAGTTAATTCGTATTCAAAACTCCTTCCAACTATTCTAGTTATAGTGGTAGGCGGTGGATTAATATTCTTTTTTGATTTCGGGTAGATTTTCACAACAGATTCATAAAAAACAGTGAAAACATAAATTAGAACGCTAGGAAAACCTCCAGTTAGATTGATAACACCATCAAAAAATGACGTTTGGCTTGTTTTTCTTTTAAAAAAAAAAAAAGACTGATTACAAATACTATAGAGTTTCCCTAACCATGCAAATTAAGTAGGCTTACAGACCAAGAGTTCACAAACGTAAAGGCGCTATACTTAATTATAAAAGTAACTTGGGGGCCCGCTAATCACCTGATGCAATATCACTTATTAATATATTGTTTATAAAATATCATAGAAATATCTCTTGTAGATTTTTCTCTAGAGAAGACCATATGATGAAACAACAGTTTATCCATGAAATTCGACCTGCAAAGTATAAGTACGAGGGCTGTTCAATAAGTAAAGTAACGAATGACCTCTCAGGTCATTTTCGCATGCTGATGGTGAGAAAAGTATGACTGGTTGACATTTGATCTAGTTTCTGTGAGGATAGTGAGGTGAAGCAGTGGCTTACTTGTTTGGATTAGGCAGAAAATTTAAATGCCATAAGGAAAAGTACACACGTGAGAGGTCTTTTTACCTTACTTATTGAACAGCCCTCGTATATTTGACTACGAGTAAACACTATAGAGAAATTTTAGAAAGAGGGTTGAACACTAGTAACGTATACAGTATATACAAGTACTTTAGCTTCAGAAACTATTATGGATGAGAGAGAAAAGAAGAGAGGCTAGTCAATTTTGAGCATTCCCTAGCGATACCGGTATAACGATTTCTCTCTATTAATTTAATGAAAGATAAAAAAACACTCCCCTTCACAAACTCATGAATACGATTCAACGCACCAACATGTGCCAATGAGAAAATTTCAAAGTATTAGGCATAATTATACACGTATTTCTCATATCAAAAACGTACAGAGCCCCTTAAACGTGACGTGGGCCATTACATGGTCCCGAAAGATACCCTTAGGAGTTCCTAATGTACATATAGTTCACAAGAAAAATGATTTCAAATCGAATTATTCACTTAAAATGAGGGGGAAATTGAGATTGATGGGAGTAGGAAGGTAAAGGAATGCTGTCGTGTGCGTGTACTTAATAGTTAAGCTATTCAAATTTGGTATCGAATTTTTGCAGGTGGGATTTCAACCGAGAAGATGAATTAGAAAAACCACAGTGGATTTCAGAACATAACACGAAATTGAAGTTCTCACCGAAATGACGATTCGAGATATAATGTGCCTGTCCTTGCATTCGGGCGACCTTAGGGACTTGCGCGAGTTAATTTCGTGAGGACCTAGTCGAATTAAAATTTAATTGATTTTCATCAAGCGCATGCACGCAACTCGGATTATACATGTATACTAATACTATGCACAAACGAAGGACAAAATGGCGTTCATGATCGAGGTTGTTATCTTAACTACAGAGCGTCCCATTCGAAGATCGTGAGATCACAACCAGCACGGGTCCGACCATGGCTCAACAAGATGTTGAGGCGCCATTGCTGAATGATTTATCGGATCACAAGACCATTTATTAATTTGTCTTCTTTTGTTCGGTTCTCTGTGATAAACAGAATAACGGTTTGCCTTAAATAATCTGAACTTAAAAATCTGTAAAATGATTGCTACAAAGATATATTTTACATAGTTTTATAAGTCGCAAGATCTCTCCATCATTAATTTATAGAGGTAAAAGGTCTTCCAAAACTTTCCAGCTCTATATACAGTGTCAGTACATGCAGAATGAAAAAATGCATTCTGTACTCGTTTTGGACCAGAGAAATTAACTATGAGGAAGTTTGAGGTTGAATATGAAGGAACACAAACAATTTCAGGAACCAAAGTATAGACAAATTAGTTAAAAAATTCAAAATTTAGGAAAGAAGCTTCAGGTAACGCCTATGTGGTCTTACATGCACTTTTTGTGCGAAATAAACCTTGGGTTACTATTCATCCTTGGAGGAAGTCGTGCTGGTGCGAGGTTTGGGTCATTGTTGGACAAGGTAAGTAGAAAACTTTAATAAGGTTTCTGGGTTATCCCACGAGTGCATGACGTCGTTTCTATAAAAATCGTGGCTATGGCAACTTTCATTCAACGAGATGCCAGATTGCTATGATATAAATTTGACACAAGGTCAACAGTGCTAAAATATTTTCGATACAAATTTAATATTGTTTTTCGGCAACTCCACGCAGCGTCATGATGTTTCAATTTTTAGTGTGTCAACTTGACGTGAGGTGGCGTTATGCTTGCATTATTTTTGGGTATACAAGGCGACCCACTTAATGCATTGTTATATTTTCAGCTTAATCCTCGATTATCTTAAACAATGCATAGTGGAACAGTCCATTAACCTAAAGTACAAAGCCTATGTACCCACTAAATACAGACATAACAAACTCGCCCTCGTCGTTACTTCGACGCCACTATAGGTTATTAAACCCGAATTAAAATATATGGTGAATAGGAGACCAATCGAAATATTTGGCTATGCATCTATAGGACGTTAAAGGTTACACGGAAAAATTAAAATTAAAAACAAAATCACGCATTAATACTCTGTTGAATTCAATAACATTTTAAGCGTTTGTTAGGCGTGTATAAGAAAAACGAGCAAACGACTGGCCATATAAATAAAGAAGGCCAGTATCGTCATGACGTCAAGAATGTCATAGATGTTTTGCCAAAATGCGACTGCAAGTCATCAATTGTGACGTCACATTTTAAAGGTCGTTTTATCAGCTTAGAACAACTTTCGACACGTATGATCACAGATGGCGTTGTAAAAGATAGTAAGCGCCATGCGGGCCATGCGTGACAAACTCCGCACGAAAAGGAAAACAGCTCCTTGTGGAAGACGATGGACAGTGTTGCCATCTAAGTTGTTTAGGTGAAATACAACATTTTGCAAATGGTGTTCAAAATAATTGCAACAAAATACTTTTCAATTTATCAATTTAGGCTAAATGTAAAAGAAATTTAAATTGAAAATTTGTCATATTCCTGTGGTACCGGCAACTCAAATTGTCAATAAGTTGTGCGTACGCAATGTGAAACAACCCCGCTAAGTTGTATTTGTGCTGCACCCTCACGTTTCGCAAAATTCATTATATTCGATGTTCTATTTGCGCACAACCCGTTCAAGAATTCTAGCCACGTTAAGTGAAATCAATAATGCTCAATTTTTTGGAAACTTTCAGCCCATGCCATCTCCGGGTTAATACACATTTCATGTTTCACAGAAAAATGATGCACATAAATAAATAATAACTGTAAAAAATTTTCAATTTATCAGCTAAACACTCCAGCGATCAAATTCGTGATCAGGAAAACGTTTTTTCCAGTCGTTTTCAACTATGGGGCATATTCAGAAATTGAAGAACAAAAGTGCATAAATGGAAAACTGCGTTTCAATAAAAAGTGGAAATAAATCATTAAATGATGAAAAAAAACAACAACATGAAATTGGAAGATGGTATATATAAGTTTCAGCGCAACACCGAAAAGGAAGCAACGGAGAATTACCATATATAGAGGTGACACGAGATATCCAAAAGAAAATACATGTAGAAAATTAGAAAAGAAAAATATATCCTAAAAATGGCGGGGTAATGTAGCAAACAACGTAACGATCAATAAGATGTTTCCGAAAATAACAAACAATGCACGCAACAATCACGTGTATTATAACAACTACGCCGTACGTTGAATTGCAGAAATAAAAACTGGAATGCATTTCGGTGAGCGAGCGTAAATGGCGCTTCACTTAACGCTCCATTTGCTGCACATTGCAGTTTGCATGCATTTCGGCTTGAAATTTAATTCAAACAAAGTAGCGTCAATGGCAAACAGGTCTTAAGCGATGCATTCTACATTGTAGATAGAGCCACCTGTTCGCAACTGTAAGATTCACGGTGTCCGAAAATGAACATCCTTCAAAATAGCGGAGAAATTCTCCGCAATTTTGACGAATTCATTTCCTGACACCATGCTTCGAAAATTCGCCGTTGCGCGCATGCGCTCTCCTTTGGGAATTATAAAGCTGCAAATTAGCTAAGAATCATAATACCGATAGCGTGCGTTAAATTGTTCCAAACCATTCTTCCGAAAATTTGGCGCCTGAAAATTAAACAAATGTTGTTCATCGAGGAATTTTGGGAAGTTAACGATTTCCACCCTATTGAATAATAGCTCTAAATTAAACGAAGTCTGGTTTCCGTGCAGCCTTTTTTACGTCTTTTCACACGCTACTATGCAGTATTCATTGTATTGGTAAGGGTGCCAAGTCTTCACCATGGACAAGGGTAGCGTCTTGAGATGGCCAGAAATCTGACGACAACTGGCTGCGCCCTGTGAGAACTTTATTTTCCAGAACTGCTTTTTCCAAATGAAAACATTATGTTTACCCAAACTTAAATTTTACAGAAAAATAAAAGTTATGAAGGAAGTTGGCATATGAATTTCACGAGAGTTGGCCACGTGTTTAACAGATAATAATAATAGTGAATGCATCGCAAATCAGTAACATATGTGGCGTGCACACATTTTGATATTACAAATAACATTACCTGGATGAGGATCTACTGATCTTTGCTATGTATCTCATTGCATGCACATCATGCATAGATCACCCCTTTTGCATTCGAGTGCACACAAAAAAATCAGCAATGGAAACCATACTTCGCGTATAATAATTACAGTTAAAATTAAAAAAGAATGTCAGCATTTACAAAAAAGCGTTGCATATTGCTGGAATGTCCAACTGTTTGGGTTAGGGCACATACAGTGGCGGGCGGGTATTATTGGTCTGTACACCGAAAAAAATACATAAAATAGGAAACGATGGGAAGGAAAGGATGTCCACCGAGGTCCGCAAGGAACCACGACTGTGGAGCCAGACAAGAGAATACCGGTTATAGGATTTTCATAAGCGCTACCGATGCATCATACACAGTAGTTTACAATACATTGCATCTCCTTTGAGTTGCATACGAACGGATGCACAAAATTCCAAAATTGTTTATGATTTTCAAGAGACGGTATCGTAAAAAATGGACGCCACGGATTAAACGCGCGACCACACTCTTCGACGCATTCGCCCAAACATATTCAAAACGAACACAAATTATACAAAAAAGAGCTATGGAACTGAGACGAGAATTTACATTAAAAACATTGTCACAATTTGGACATTATACGACGAAGCAAAGTCGTGACGTCGAATGATGAGATTGTTTGGGCAACATTGTGGCAATTAACGGTTCAGCTCTCATGGATCATCAAATTGTGCATGATCTGCATGCTTTTTGAAAAAAGCTAAATCATCTCGTTTGGCGTAAGATTTCGTTTCCCTGAACAGCATGGACCCTGTCATCGCCTTAAACTAGTGCTCATAGAATTTAGTTATAGTGCATGGTTTTAATTAAAATGTATCAAAGAGGTTCCCAAGCCTGTTTCCACAATTTTAGTTTCATCATACCAATTTGCCATATTAATCATAATTTTAAAAAAAAAACTGTTGGCAACATGTCAATAGAATATTCGTTAATGTTCCAATGACACTTAGCCAACGATTTTTTTTAATTTTTTTTTTAAAATTCGTAAACGGGTAATGTTACGAAAATAGATCGCTAAGGGGGACATCATGGGATTATGTTATATTTTTAAAATTATGATTATAAAGGTAGTTAGGTATGTGAAGATAGGTTTAGAACTCCTTTAGGATTTTCCCGCCGCCTGGTGGTCACCCTTTTGCTGTGTAAACTTTTGCTGGCTGATGGAATCTGTTAATAAACTTATATAATTATAATGTATAACAAATATCACCAGTTATCAAACAGCGCTGAGTAAATGGTGCAAATATTGCAAGAGTAAGATTACTGCCTTTGGGGCCATTTACCTTCGCATTCTACGAGCTCGTACAAATGTAGTACTGCATACATAGCCGGAGCTGATTTTTGCTTAGCCCAGCTAAGAATGCCAAAGGTGAAGTATTGACGAAGGTCCAGAGAAAATACATACTGTATTTAGAACTATTTTGATGTTGGCATAACAATTATTTCTACAAATGTGACATAATTATGCAATCAATTTCAAATTTCTTTGAATGTTTGCCTAGAACTTGCCTTTTTGCTGTTACGCCATCAGCGCGGTAAGACCATTAGGGGCTAGAGGCGTCATACGATCAAATTTGGATAAACTATTTAAAAATTATAGTAGTAGAAACCCTTATGGCACGACGCCATATTTGCACAGTATCTTGCGCTTCTCTATTGTCCAAATGGATCTGCTGTATTTAAAAAACTCAGTGCGATGCTCTGATAGCGCCACCACCCAACATAATGTTGGCGCCATCCGAGTTACGTATACGAAGCCTACCTCGAGTGTGACGAGCATGTCAAAATTCGACGTGCAGCAAGGCTATATAAACAGATCGTTCAGACAGGAATGAAATGGTAGCGCCTCTGGCGGGAAAACAGTTAAAAATCCCTTCCTAACTGGTATCTAAAACCTACTGACTCCGATGAACGACATACTACATTCACCCTCTAGGTGATGGATTGGCTATGAATCTTTCGGTGTACTGTCATGAAAGACATGGCAGACAGTGGCACACAAGCGCACCAGACGACTCATGGCTACATTATATGTGCGGGAAATCATGTCCCGTCAGTTTCTTTCACGTGCACAGGAAGCAAAATCTTCAGTCTTGATTGCATTCATGCATCAAAGTGTTCATTCAAGGGATGGATGTGATGGCAGAAATTTCCATGGATGACGCCACCAGTTTTTCATTTAAACTATTCCAATAGCATGGCATGATGCAAAACGTGACAGAGACGTGACGGAATATGAAAAATGTGAGAGACATGCGGAATAAATTTAAACGAAAGCACCAAAAATTGTAACCAACATAAAAAACTGTAGGAAACAACAATGGAATTGAAGTCGTTAGTTTTGATTACCTATAGTAATGGGGGGGGGCGGAAGTTTAGCCATGTGTCATTTGATTGATTTCCAGAATGATCGCAAATGCAAATGGGGAACCGTATAGGGGCAACACGAAACAGGCCAAGTTTTGTCTGAATGTCCTGATGTCACTTTGGCAGGAACATAGATCACAGTGCATCATAAGCATCACGAGGTCTCTTCCGACGACGGAGGGTGAAGAGTTACTGTATTAGTGCCCATATTCGGTTTTCCATGTGCATCCGCGAGGAGGGGTGAGCCGATTTTTAATATTCTCCATATTTCTCACATTTGACTCGAAAATTGCACTGGTACACAAAGTGGCGCCAGCGTTCCTCATCGCGCCGCCATGGCGATGGCTCGCTCGACGTTTCCTCGTAGATGGCGCTCGAGGATCGTCCGCAGCCCACGCAATTCTCGAACGTCGGCGTTTGTCCCATGACGACATATTCCACACGGAAGCGCCTCTTCGCTTTGGACCCTTGCCCATAGATGGCGCCGCAAATCGCCCACAGCAATTGCATTTTCCTGGAGCTGGGATGGTGGCACGTTCCTTCCCGACACCCGCTCGCAGACGGCGCTGCGAGCCGCCATCCAGCAGCACAAATTGATTACAACCGCGAATACTGTGGCGCCGTTCAAATGATGGATTCGCGGTTGCGTTCGTTCTCATCGCCGCTTCCGGCGCTGCCCACGCTGCTTCCGCCGCAGATGTGCATCTCGATCTCGGCCAACCGGTGCTCCACCTCCCACTGCTGCTGGCTCAGCTTCATGCTCATGGACGCGTTTTCGGTCTCTAGGGTGGCCAGCCGTTCCCTAAGCCGCTTGATCTCGGCCAGCAACTCCTGTTGGTTGCAGTCGGCCACCGACACCAGGGAGGGCGAGTGGCGCGACTGCACCGATGCGTTGCTTGAACCTGTGGTCAAGTGGTAGGGTGGAGGCGCCAGGCCGGAGGGCAGCAGGTGATGGTGCTGCTGCTGCTGGGCGTGCTGGCCGGCAAAGAACAGGTGTTCGCCAGGGGTCAATCCCGCGGGGTGGAGGCCAGTGGTGTGATGACTGAAGGGGGAGTGGGCCCGGGGCGGGTGGCCGCCGCCGTCCAGAGCCGAACTGGAACTTCGCTGGGTGTGCGGCGCGTGCACCTTGTCCGAGGAGTCCGTACCGTAGGAAGCTACGCTGCCCGTAGTAATGGATGAACGGGCCTGGGGGGTGGATGCCGACACCAGCCCCTGTAACGTGGCCAGACTGTGCAGGTTGGCGGTGTTGGGCAAAGCGTAGGAGGCGCCGCCGGGCGTGCCGTCCTCTGACACGTTCGAGTTTGTCGAGTCCACCGTCAGGGGCGACTCCAGGTTACGCTTGTCGCTGCTGTACTCGGAGGGCGACGTCTGTTGACGGGGCGGCACGTACATGGCCTCCAGCGGCACTTGGCCGGAGGACTCCACCAGGCCCGGGGTACTCTGGCTTCGACCCAGGGCAACTAGGAAAGAAGGAACATCGCGATTTAATGTCAAATTTCGTAATTTATCTTTATATATGACTGTTGATACGCTATAGATATATGGTACTAAAACAAACATTTAAATGAAACATGTACATTCGAACGCAAGACAGTTAAAAGGCCATTATCTCGATCTTAAGCACAATTTCTGGTTTCATCAGGAATTTATCATACACAGCAGTGTTGACCTCTTTCGGGTTCCGTGTCGTCTGGGAATTACAGAATGGCGTATCCTTGGAAACGGGCTTACTCCAAAAACGACCATTTTCACATTTTGCGTGCAATGGCCTTCAGACGGCCAGGAAACCGAATTAGGCGTATTACACTTCAAAATCAAAACATCTTGAAATCTTTCCACGAAAAGACGAACAAACGCCCATCTTCAATGTTTCAATGAAAACAAGATGCATCCTTTTGACAAAAAAATAAAATAAAATGCATCGGCTCGTTTTATTTCGGAGACGCGTAAATAACATCATTTGCAATGATGTTATTTACGCGTGCATGGGTGCACGATAGGACCATGGGTCATGATACCATGCATGCAAGAACTTTTACGCTAATTTCGCCAAATCTTTTTTATTTTTATTCTTAGCACCAGATGGCGCAGTAAAACTCGCAAACTAATCCCAAGCCCAAGAATAATGGCTTACTTTAGGTCCGCAGGGAGCCTATTGATTTTAAGACGGTGACAACTCGGGTATGTAACGTTCAGCGATTCCCCAAAAGCACCTTCATCAGCGGGAAAATTCGCGCGAAATGTCAGGAGAGCGGACTTTCATGCAATAATGATAGCCTGGGGCTCGGGGAAAATGACGAGGTCGAAATTGCATAAAGCGGGTTCTTGAACATTGCGGGATATATTCTGCTGCTTATATAACAATGATAAGCCGAGCATTCAAAAACACGAAAGTCTGGAGAGAAAGCCATTTGCAATGCGCAAAAAAAACAGACGATGCTCAGAGACGTTCGCGAAGGCAAATGTTAAATTAGAATCTGAATAATTAACGATTAATTGTAAGCATGCTTTTGAGAGATGCACGGCATGCCAGCTTATAAATAAATTCGCCTTCAATTCGGAACACTTTCATTTTTGCATCAATTTTTCAACCACTTTCACGCAAATTGCTTTCCATCAAGGGTGGCCGTTCCATTTAACCGACTTCATTTACTATCAGTTTATGAATGCTTTGCTGTTAAGTTGATGCTTTAGGATTGCCCCAGTTTCAATTTCTGAGAAATACACAGGGCAAGTCCGAAAAAGGTTGCATCCGGTAGCGCGGGAACAACTGCGTATATAATTCAATGCGTTATTTATAAACGAATGTGAAGGGACGGGCTGGGAATTCGGTAAGGCTGCGTTCACGTTGGACTTGTTTTCCAGTCGCTTGCCACTGGAAAACCAACTACAAGGTGAGGCATAATTATTAAGTCTGCATAGTATTGTTGCGCCTCCTGCCTGCAATAGTGCCGATTTAACAGACTTATGCCTCACATTGTAGTTGGTTTTCCAGTGGCAAGCGACTGGAAAACAAGTCCAACGTGAACGCAGCTTATTCTTGCTTCATCATTTATTTGAGACTGTACATCGCTATACAAAAACCTGAACTTCCAAAATATGGGCATTTTGATTACGCATCAACACATTGAATTATATGCATATACTGTATAGTGACTCCCTTTGTACCAAAATGATTGGATAATTCAAACCTTTGCAATAAATGCACATTTTTACCGGATATAGGACAAACTCGTTGCATAAAACGTCCTATATAATTAAAGTCAGGTCAATTTGCACATCATTGATTCCAAATTGGCTCTCGCTGCTCTCAAAACACGTAGAGCGAATGATCATTGATTAGCTTTTTCCACGCTTGCTTACGAAGGCCATTTTGGGACCAACCGAGTACGAGTCGTCCCAACTTTCTCTTTAAAGGACGTTTGAAGTTTTAGGAGATTCAAAAAAGTGTATACCTCCAGTTCTTGTGCTTCCGGTCGACTTCAGACATTGAATCCCAAATCCAAAAATCCCTTTTTTTGCGTGAAAGTGGTGTTAAAAATATCACAAAAAATTAACGATCAAATATATATACATTACAAAAGCAATTTCTTCATAAAGAAGGCGAATAAGCAAATTTCGTCACTTTAAATAAGGAGTCATAGCAGCCAGGCTGTTATTGGCCTACAAGCGCTAACGTTTGGATTTGAAAATAGGGCGAAATTAATTTAAAGCGAGAAAAAAATGTTATTTTGACTATATTTTTCCATGTACTCGATTTTCTGGAAGCTGGTTTTCAAGTTTTGAAGGTTCTGGCCAACGCAAGTACAGCCGAGTAAGAGCGTGTCAGAACATCTCAACCTTCGTTGCGGTGTCCTGGAGTTATTTCGGTAGCAATTTTAAAAGGAATTTTTTTTTCGTAAAATGCCTCGAAATAATTAAGAAGGATTCTACCTAAACTGGGACAAAGCCGAATGAAAGAAAAGTTTTCTCGGAAATCGGCTATAAAAGCAAGCAGCGCCTCCTGTGGAAAGGCAAACCCAAATTACGTGCGAGTTTGCACTGGTTGCCCCTCTTCAAGGGGCAACGCTGTCAAACATTGCCAATTGGAATTTCGAGAAATATTAAAGAGAGAACGGTTTAAATTTTATACAAAGCATGCACTAACATAGTCCCGCAGCTAATGAGAGGATGATCGCTGCTGTTTATTTAATTATTTAGGTGGAGGAGGAAAAGTAGAGTACGTGATATAATGCGGATAAATCAGACTTACTTTTTTCCAGGGGCGCTTTTCGGTACTGAGAAAGAAAGAGAAACAAGAAAAACAATGTTAACAATGACACAATGAGGTGATCAAGACATACAGAAAAGCATAAGGATTACTTTTACAGAATATGCGATAAAGTATATATCTAGTGCTTAAGCGGAGGTGTAACCAATTTATCATTTTTGTGACACCCAACATACGTTTTTCTGTAGCTGGACAAACAATGTTTGATTGACCATGCTGCTTAATCAAGTATATTGGCTCCGTATCAATAAAATTAACTACATGTTGGCCAATGACCCATTTGTTAGCACCTTCTATTGACGTTACTGACGGCCAGACGCCTGAATCCGCCATCTTTATGCACAAGTACTGTGACCTCGCACTGTGATAAGCGTAACATTAACATTAGAATGAACCGTTTTAAATGATCTACCATTTCAGCTAAGGTAGTTCGGGATTGCAAAGGAATTAATTATAAAACAAATCTATTGTTAGATATGAAGAAAATCCCTATATTTGCCATATGTTTTCTATTTAATCGTTGAGTGCTTATATAAAGATGACTGAAAACTCGCCCTTTGGTCGATGATTTCATTAGCAACTTATCAAAAGGGGAGTGATTGTTTAATTACATCAATGGGGAGTGGATGTTTAATTACATTAACAATAAAATCCTCTTTGAACTATGCTGTACATAGTTTGGGCAATATAATCTTCTCCATCAAATTGTCGATGAATTTGCATAAGAATTGCTTTCCATACTGGTGATGTTTAGATAATTTCAGTAATGCTTTAGAAAAGGAGGAAGGAGTGACCGATTTGTCAACCATCTTTTAGCCGTCGACAATTTGCTAATTAGCTAATTCGAAAAAAAAAACAAAAAAAAAAAAAAACGAAAACACCCTGCAGTGAAACTGCAGTTTAACCGCAATGCCAACTGCAGCTTTTCCCACGTTTAATGACTCGAGATTGCGGAATTACTTCTAAACAGCGATAACACTCGCGTTTTACGTATTGTTAACTGCAGCTTTATTAAGGATTAAAAGCAGGTTTAAGGCGGACTACAACCCCATAATCGCAATGCTACAAATTATAATACACACTTTTATGTTAAGTAAGAATCCCAACTTCTACATTTATATTCTCTCTTGAAGTACAGCTCTTCTACCTAAAGGTATTATATTATATAAAAATTTAAAATTCTCCCTTTTACTTTTTTAAAAAATAAATAAACTCGGAAATAACACAAAAGTGCACGCGCAAAATTTTATAAATGCTTTTTTAAATCCTTGAACGGGCAATTTTATATTATTGCAAAATTTATTTATTAAAAAAATAAGCCAAGAAACATAATATAGATTAATAGTAGGCCTATTAGGTGGATGAATTACACAATAAAGTCGACAATAAATCATCCCGTTAGAATCTTTCCTTAACGTGGTCTATAACCTCTTAATCCTCAATTTTAATACACAGTAGCGTTTTAAGGAAGGATTATAACATCCACATTTATTTTTATTCCATTAAAGTACTGTATAGCTCGTGTTCTATGGACCTTATGCAGAGTTACGCAAGAGTTTGGATCACGTGATCATTTAATCGAATCAACAGCTAAAATAACGTGTCTCCGGGTATTTTTGCCAATGGAATGAATGAAATCAGCATACGGTCCATTGTAGATGACCCTATTTTTCAAAAGGACCAACAGCAAAATATCATAAAAATAATAGGGTCATCTAGATCATCCATACTTCAAGTAGGAAAATAAACCTGGAAGTAAATTTTTTTCTTGAAAACGATGCTGCGTGCAATAACCTTTCCCCGTTGCTGATACAGGGGGGTTATACTTAAAGCGAAAGCATTCCAAATTTTTAACATTGCGGGTATGGGGTTCTACAAGTAGTCGTCTTGACGACTACAGATGCATGCAGCTGCACCGGAAGACGAGAAAAAGAGGAAACCGTCTTCCGCACTTCCAACTTCCTTACCTTGTCCAGTCGTTTGGAAGCAATGGCTTCGAGGCGCACCCTCGCGGCGGGATACTCCTTCAGCACGTCCCACATGTCCTGCTTGGACAGACAGAAGAGGTCCGAGTAGCCGACGGAGCGCACGGACGCCGTCCTGCGGTTTCCGGCCGTGCCCATGTTCAGGATGCTGATCTCTCCGAAGTAGCTGCCCGCCCTCAGCGTGGCCAACACAGTTTTGCCGTTGTCCGCCACCACCTGAAGGCGCCCTCTATTGACGATGTACATCTCTTTGCCGACTTCCCCTGTCACGTACAAAAGCAAATATATTCCGCCCCTGCTTAATGCACCGCCGTACATTGCAAAGTTTGGGAAAAAATGTTCAGATAGAGAGAAATAGTGAGTGTGAGAGAAGAGAAAGATATAGAAAAGGAAAAGAGCAAGGACAGAGATATAGAAGAAAGAGAGAGTGAGAGAGAGATAAAGAAGAGAGCAATATTTTCTACTGTGAGTGTGATGTCTGTGTGTGGTTCTGTACGCGGCGAATTCAATCCTAGCATTGATTTTCAGATTATAAAACAGTTCGTGGCACACTCATTTTAAACTTTCGCACACACTCCTTCGTACGACGAAAGAATGAGGGGGGGGGGGGAGATTATATAAAGGGTCTATCGGTCTTTCGGGAAATATAGCGAAGCAATTCCGAATGCTCGAATTAAGCCCCTTTTCGAATGGCCCCCCGCACGTTGATTAATAGTCGTGTTCTCTTCCCCCCCCCCAACTTTCATCCCCTCAAGTCAAATGATTACATTCGCCATTACTATTGTAAATGCCTTGGGATAAAAAAAAGATCCTTCGTCTACGTACGCGTATTTATTTGTATTAATTTTGCACAACGCCTACGAGTACCTGCATTAAGCCACCTACGCGTAACAATGGCAGCGAACGACGAGTCAATGAGACTGCGAGATCAACGTTTCAATTATACAGGGTGAGGTCTGTTCCGCATAATTGAAGAGGGATTACTAATGGATTTAACACACGATGATGGAATGGCACATGCAGGAAGGAAGATCTTTGACGTGGATTGAGTTTGCTGGAGTAGCCCCGTGGCAACCGTTCTGCGCAGCCATGATCCCACGGATTAGCATTTTTCAGGAGATGTTGTTGCAATTTGAAAATGCATTTTTGGATCTATTATCCGGGGGCGGATTAACCGGGATTGCTTTTCGCGCGCGCGAGTCGATTGCCCGTGGACATAGACAAATTCTAAGATGGTGTTTTCTGAGGAGGAAGAAAGAATCGGGAACTTCTGAGGAGGAAGAAAGATCGGGAACTTATTTCGGAAACAGTTTCATGAAATATCATACAAATATTTTCGGATATGTTGCTTTCTATAGATGACATAAAGAAATTACTCTAGGAAAGGGGATTTTATTTTTTAACATTTCCCACGAGTTGAATTAACGAGTGTCTATTTAACGTCTAAGTGTCTAATGTCTGAGTGTCTAATTAACGAGTTTAATTAACTAAAAACTCCATCTTTACCTGCTGCACGTACTCGTCACTAAATATCGCATTTGTGAAATTTAAATGTTTAATTAATCGAAAATTCGTAATTCTAATTTATTTGCATTCGTTATCTATAAAAAATCAGCGCGAGTGATTCATTTTGTTCCAAAAACTAGCGTTGAAAATAATTCATTTTATACCCAAAACTAGCATTTAAAAAAATTCCCAAAGAGAATGAACAACTATATACAAGATACCTTCGAAAAATACAGTATTTCAAGAAGTGATTTAAAAGAACAAAAAAAAAACCACGTAAAAACCGAGTTTAACCTAACTATTGTACACATCATATTGTAAAACAATACGCTGATACTGAACCTTACATTGTACATTTAATAGCATTACTGAGCTTGTAATCTTGTCTACAGGTACATCTTATAACTGTATGCGAGCAATGTCAATTTCCAGTTTTTCATTTTTCACATTATATACGGGAATAATTTGGATCATTTTAAAAATCTTTTTCCCAGTTTCCACAGATACCGAGTCTTCCGCTGAGCATTAAAAATTCATAAACAAAGACAAAAAAATGTACATTTAATTTTATATTTTTGGAAAGGGAGGCTTGTCACTATAGACACCGTAATACACTGTGCATGTACATGTACATTATTTGCACATTTGCAAGATAATTGATTTTTACGATGAAACGTGCTCACGAAATAATGAAAAGTGGACATCTTGAACTGATTCAAGTCACCGTAATGCATCTGTTAGCTCTCATCTCACCTCTGTAACTATGACAATATTTATATTGCTCTTCCCTATTGATAATTGCGACGATCTTGGAACAGTTCAAGATCATTTCCATGGTGACCACTGTCATGCTTTCCGTTTACACAGCCTCGTACATGCAATATGTACTCCGCGAATTGAGAGCAACAGACCACGATAATGCATGGCTGCCATTGCTTAATGAAGACGAATCTTAGCATCAATAGACAGTAAAGGTTACACGCGAACAGAACCATTCATAAAATATTGCTGTTTTTCCACTATAAGACACCTGTTCTTTTCTTTTAAAATGAATGGTGTTATCAATGACCATGACATTATTACAGAACTGAAATGGTATAAACGTGCGTACAATGAACTGTTTTGACAATATGAACATATTGAATCAAAAAGTCACTGATTTTAGCATTCGCAATATTCGATTGAATATTATTTTATTAGCTCAATTCATTTGATAGTAAGGGCACTATATCATTCATTAACGTCACACGCTAAATATAGCTTTCAATATCATACGCAAACTACATGCTGCTCGATGGTCCATAAATTGCACATATTAATTTCGAAGTTTGATTAGACGAGGAACCTAAAAATAAGGCGTAGCTTAAACGCAATCATGTTATACACTACACAGTATACTTGTACAAGCTTGTACACTGTATATACAGTACTGTATGTACAATATGTTTGCTTTACTGCAGTACATACAGCCTTCGTCGATCAAATACATGTACAATGTACCTACATGTATGTAAAATTGGCGAAACACCATAACGACCAGCGGGCAGTGTGCCCTTCTTCGTTTAGCTCTGCCTACATGGCAGACTGGCATTGTATCAGCTCGGTATCAGCAGTGTATCACGCTGCCTTAGCGGTATAGTCAAGAGGGCCCGCCATCAAAAATCCTGGCCTGGGGGCCCGCTTCAGGACGTGCATGGCCATCGTCATATATGAACGGGGTTGTATAATTGACTAACCACTGGTTGACTTCAACAAAACGTTTCCGTCAATTCCATATACGTTCACTTAGATGGCGCTATCTACGCGGCATTTGTTTCTTTCGTTAAATAAGATGCTACATAATTTTTATACCTCGTTCCCCACGTGTAAGGACTTGAAATATATGAACGACAAATTGCACTTAATATCGATCTTAGACTCAAGTAGGGTTGTAATATTGAGTAACCCATGCAGTGGTTGCATTATAGTCAACCACTTGTTAGATTGAACGCGTTTTTTTGTGACAAGTACACACTTATGTCTTATCGATTATGGATCCAAACACCGCCCCGCGAGGTTTAAATTGATAATGCCACGACCGTTTTCTTTTAATAATGTAAATTTTAATCGTGATGTAGGCGGCATGCAAACTAGATAGTTTTCTTTAATAAAAAAATAAATAAACGAAAAAACAAAAACAATACTAGAGGATTGAAAAATAAAAACAAAAAATAAATGCGCATCCAGATAAAAAAAAATCTGCATCTGCACAACATTGCATTACCTTCGCCTTAAAAGTATCCATGATGACGTAGGCAAAGGCAGTGACGTAAGCAACAATTTAAGAATTTGTTTGTTATGAATATCACTTTTCTAGGTATATATATATATATATACTTCAATTATTTGCAAAATAGAAATGAAAAAAGCGGCTAAATCGTTAGTGGCTCCCCCTTCACTGTCTTGCCTTACCTTTTCGGCAGATGTAGTCACCGGGCGAGAAGAGCACCGGCCTCAGCCTCAGCACCAGTTCGCACAGGAAGCCGGCTTCGGTGTTCTGGAAGATTTCCACCCTCTTCAGGGTGTCCAGGTGCACGTGGATGGCGATTTCAGCCTTCAGTTTGTCCGGCAGGCAGCTCACAGCTTTCTCCTCGTCCGACGACTTTTGGGTCATCCACAGGTAGTCGAACCACTTGATGACTTTTACTTGCAAGTGCTGCGATACCCGACGCATTCGCATGTACGTTTTCACCCCGTCTAACTTGGCTGAGAATTAAAATAAATAAATAGAAATGTAAAAAAAGTCAGAATATACACAGAAAAAAGCACTTCCGAACTAACCCTCTACCTGCAATACTGAAAACTGAGACAGCACACCTTAGTTTATAAAAACAGTACATGATGTAGTACAGTGTACTGGCATGTTTTAAGGAACATGTATTCAAATACGAAAATAACAGGGCTGCTTGGATGGTGAAGCAAGGATGAAAAGCTACAATTTCCGGAATTCCCTAACGTTGGCTAGATTCAAATACATTGTGCAAGTGTAGCCTACATGTAGGTAATTAAAGACAGACCCAACCGCCATTAAGTTCAGCCTCATACATTCTGCTAACAAATATAACAATAACAATTAATATCGTACACCACGCCGTATGGATTATGATATCTACAGACTACATTTAATTTACCCTTTCTAACCGTATTTTAATTCACCAAAATGATTACTAAAAAAATTATAATACATAAAAAACTTGCTAGTCATTATACAAAATTATAATTCATTTGTATAAAAATGTAAATTCTTCCGTTAATTTTTTTTAATCATCTTTTCTTGAATCTTTTAAAATCATACGCGCGATTTTTCTTTCTTGAAAATTTTTTTTAAACTAAAATAAATAAATTATATTTAAAATTAATAACCCCAGGTAAATAAATTATATGGAAAGAGGATGAAACATCTTTATTACAATTGTTTAACATGTTATTCGATTCAAGTACCTCATCCATAATAATGAAATGTTTTGAAATGAAAAACAAATACACGTATTTCGAAAAGTGCATGCAGATTAAATTCCATTTCTGTTCAAAATTTTGTAATTATTTATACAAAGAACGTCACCCTATTATGAAACTTGAATATTGATTGCATTTAGTCAAGAGCTGTATTTCATGAAATAGGTTTAGGTATCTAGGGACTTTCAATTAAGCTAAGTTAGTTGGGTTAGACGCAATGCCTGCCATCTAAACCGTAGGAAATGTAATGAAATATGGCCGGAAAATGTTCTCAATTGTTCACATTTTGAAGAATTTTTATAAAAAGAATTAAGTTTCGTTTCCTTGACTTTACAAATTATGCAAAATATCAAGTAGGGTTACATGTTCATGCATAAAGTTATCAAATATTCGAAGTCACGATTATGGAAGAGCCTAATAATTTTACATGTAGCGTACGTTCAAAATAGCAATTTTTTATTCCAATCCACTTTTAGGCTTAGTTCTCCGACGTTGGCTGATATTACTTATAGAAAAACTCAACCGAAACTAAAAACTCGCGCATTCTTATGCCATTCATGCAAATTTGAAAGCAGACGGAAGACACTTGACGGTTTTCGTCTTCCGAGCCCACGAATTACAGAATATATAGGGCGATTGAAAAGGAAACCCTTCAAAGAACGAAACTGGATCATCCAGAAAAAAAGCAACAAGTTTCGAATTATTTCTCAGGAGGTATGAAAGAATTTTTTGCATCCAAAATAACAATTGCGACATTTTTATACAGTGAATTTGATGAAAATGAGTAATGGGAGTAATTCGCAGGCATAATGGGAATGATAGTTGCAAAAAAACCAACAATGCTTTCGTGGAAGCAAAAACAAGAAATGCTTCTATAAGCCAAGAAGGTTCCTGCAGATGGATTAGGGAAATGTAGGAACCGCCAATAGAAAACCAGATGAAATTCAAAACCAACTTCAACTAGACATTGTATAGGTTCTGCGCATTATGAGCTCTCTTATACTTTATTAAACAATTTCTTTTGGATTTCAGCTTCGGTCTACTCGGGTAAGCCTCGGAATTCAATGGTCATATATTCCGTGAACTTGTACGGATGGCTTGAGGTTATTGATTTTCAATTCCAGTTTCCTTCAACCGTTCCCAAATGTCAGGTTTTACTGGGAAATTTCACTAATAAAACATCCACCATGTTACACATGTACATACTGTACAGTCAAGGTCATCCCTATTTTGTCGTATCGAAATACATCTTGATCACGCCATCAACATCAACTTTCTCTCGCCTCTAATGATGAGGTCAACTAACCAGAGTCGCTCTTATAAATTTTGAAGAAGTCAAAACAAATACAGTAAAACCTGGAAAAGTAATCACCTTTGAATGGTGACCACCTGTTTATGTTGACCATTTTTTATTATATTGGTTTTTCTAGTGTACATTTCCTTCATAAAAATTCTCGATATAGTGACCACCTGCCTATTGTGTACACAGTGACCAGAGTGTGTTGTCTGTTTTGCAATTTTTACATTGTCAATGTACCTTAAAAAAGTGACCAGATAACAGATGACCCTAGTGGTTCTCAAACAATTCAGCCAATCATGTTATTCAAATCGAAAACATTACTGAAAACATGATCATAAGAAACAAAAAGCATTTAAAACAAGGAAAACTGGGTAAGTTTTTCTTTAAAAAAACAAATGTGTAATAAGGCAATAAATATACTGTATGTAATGCACATGGACATGATTCTGCACTTTATTAGTTTTGTAGTTTTTTACTACATGTATTACAGTCTACAAGTACAGTACAGTTTACATGTTCATTATTTTAATTTAATTCAGGCATTATTTATATTATGAACACCGGTGTACAATAACCAACGTAATATTTTATTTGTGGTCACTTAACAGGTTTTTACTGCACTTACAATGGTAAAGACCACCACAGATATGCAATATATAACTAATTACATACAGTATTATTTACAAAATTAATATTAATTTGGAATAATTTATATTCCTTCACAAATAATGTTCGAAATTTTTCAAACTACTGTTTCGTAGAGTACTTGGCTATAACTTTGTCTTTATGCTTTACTCTGTTTCCATGGCTCATAAAAACATGACTAACACATGATGCTTCGATGAGCTCACACGGACTATTTTCTGGAGTCTGCAGTGCTGCCTTCCAACGATAATCTGTTCTGTTCGACTAAAACTGGTAAGGATCAATTTGATAATTTGGGCCAGACCCGCCCATTTATAATTTTCATAAATGGAGGGAATGACTCGGATACGACTTCAGATAGAAGGCAATGAACGAGGAAATAAAACCGAGGGAGTGAGGGAGGGGGCAGGGTGAGGGTGGGGAAACGTGGGGGTGGAAATGAGGGTAAAGTAATGACAGTGCTAGTGGGGGAGCTATTATGCAGGGAAAACTGTTAGCACGCAATCGTGCTCGCATTTTGCGAGGTACTAAATTCAAACTAACAGTCACGTGTCTAGAAGTACGGGTATAAATTTCTTTACAGGGTGTCTGTCGAAATCAAAGGCCTGCAATATATGGACCCGGTGGGATAAACCGTCTACATGTTGCTGATAGCGAGCATAGTGCCTTGCTTTCGTCGATTTTTTTCACTCTTTAAGGTTTATGGGTTTTTTCCTAGTTAGTTTTATGAGGTTATAATAATATACTTTATGATCGTATATATGGAGTGCATGTCGCAGTCTCGATGCTCGTCGTGTAAGCCTATATACAGTGTATATCGACCTAAAATGGCATTTTCAACAAGTAGTACGGCATTAAGATTCTCTAACTGGCATCCAGTCTTCACTTCAAAGCAAGAGTTAATATAGTGTATTGTAATTTAATGATGATTTCAATTTAGTAGCCGATTAAATCAAGTTTCAATCAACAATGTACACTTGAGTATACATGATATTGATCCAACTTATTGAGTACTCAGAAGACTGAAGTTCTTCTTGGGTTCATTCAACATTTATTTGGGATTTTCTATAATCCATCACGCTTGAACCGTAATGGTGCACATGCATTGTGCATGACTAAATAATGAGTAAATTATGGGAAAAAATTCTCAGACAGAAGCTTTATCAAGATTTTGAGGATCAAGATGGTTAGAAGTGTTACATGTACGAATGTCACTTTTGGCCGTCGTGAAATCACGTGTGCAAAAGCGATATGGGAATTGGTTTAAAAATCTGCTCAACATTGTCGTCGATTTTAAACCAATGAATGCGCTCATTTTGCATACGTGATTTCACGACTATAGAGATCCATTCCTAAAGCTTCTGTCCGAGTACATGTACCCCTATTGATTTTAAGTTTTAAAGCCATGGGCGCCTGCAATGTGAACATTTAAAATGCACGCACTTCTTCTAATTTCTGCAATATCATTGATGCAATACATTGTAATTATTTCCTAGCAACACAATTAAATTAAAATGTACATGTACAGTGTATGTAGAAATAGGTCGATGCCAACAGACGACAATGTAAAATTAAAAAATTTAACCTAGTATCTATAATTCTGAAGAACTGCGGAGAAAATATACAACTTGCTTCTTTTCTTACATATAGATTTTATGTGCAAAAGCGCGTTTCTGAAATTTTAATATTACATTTTATGCTCCTTACGACCACACATACTGATTTACATGTATATCTCACATTGACGCATTTGAAACTTTTTCTGCGCATTCTAAAGGCGGTCACACACGGGGAAAGTTACACTGTATCTGGAAACTTGGCAAGTTTAGACGTGCCCGAAATGTCCAGCGCATATCTGTGAGCATTTTACTAACCAATTTAAGGCTTTTAAAAAGGTAAATTTCAAACTGAAAACAATTATAGACTTCATTTATGTTTTTATATACTGACAAATTGAAACATTTCATTTCTCGTAATTCACATTCTAAAAAATTGAACTCTTTCAACATGCCACATTTCCAGATATAACTTTCCTCGTGTGTGACGACCTTAAGAGCTTGTCGTTGCTATTCGGAACCAAGATGGCAGACAACGAGCTTGTTTTAACATAGAGTTACTCTAATAGTGTACATTTGTAGATTATAAGTTGCCTTAGCTGCCATTTTGTGGAAAGGCTGAAAGGCTGTAGCAGCAACGAATATCTACATTGTACAAGAACGCAATGTCTCCAGAACCTTAACATCAAGACATCCTCCGCGTGTCACGATGCTCGCCCTTGCGTCTCACGTCAAGAGGCATGCCTGAAACGGTGGCGCTGCATGCATTTTTTGGCCCCGAGCATCTCTCCTCTCCAACTCCGAAATAATAACGACTCGAAAACACGCCAACTTCAACGGTTCAATTTATGACACGTATTTTCCGATATGTCACATGTCCTTTATCTGTCTCGTTTGCGCGCTTATGCACTTTCGATTATGATCTTCCCGAGGAGAGCCAGCATCCGCATTGACGCCTGTATCGCGTTGTGGCGACAACAGCCCATGGAAAAATATACGAATTCGCGATAGCTCTTTAATCCGATGGCCATCACTGCGTGGCGAACTCATAAATATAAATTATGAAAACCCCGCATCCTGTGCTAGGCAGGCTCAGGCCGAGTTTAATGACACTCCCATTTATTAAATATGCCGCGGCACTCGAAAAAAGAGCTTTTTACTCGTCATTTCGCGCCTCTTGAATATTTTATCAGCCTTTCACATTTCCAATTTCATAATGTGATAATTGGACACTTTGATAAAAAAACAAAAAACGCACCAGTGCAATCGCGCGCGTGCCAGTTACACGATATAGACTGCGGGCGCCACCAGGGAATTTCCTGATGGGAAATTTCGAGCTTTCCTCAACTTTCATCCCTTTCCGCGCTCCGTATATCGTGTGGCTCATCGCACCCTCCTAATCTGGCCAATGGCAACGCACTACGTACGGACATGAAAATAGATTTTAATTAATAGATAAATCATAAATGGCGCATTATACCGCGGCTATAGCTCCGCGGGTGTTTCGATCCAAAGAAAAACAACAACAAAAAAACCCTTTTTCATTTGATACGGACGCTGATGAAACTCGCGCGTTGCAGGGCCATTGCATGCATAAAAGTATAAATTACATCCTAGGCCAACATCCTTATAAAAGCGTGAGTAATTGACCCGTGGCTGGGCATCGGCGCACGTCACTACCGTATGTGATGGCCGGATGCTCGTTTCTATTTTTCGCCAATTTTAATTGCAGCAATCGTGGTATTACTCGTTAAAATCCGAACATTATACGATCAAATGCTTAACTCTTAAGTATAGTAGGTGCGTCGAAAGTCTATTGGTTACGTTTCG
The DNA here is from genome assembly GCA_034698745.1 of Megaphyllum sjaelandicum. Lineage (NCBI taxonomy): Eukaryota > Metazoa > Arthropoda > Diplopoda > Julida > Julidae > Megaphyllum > Megaphyllum sjaelandicum. The sequence continues at coordinate 10,627 of JAQGBX010000458.1, read as the reverse complement.
AGCCATTTCACTTAAGAAGATAATATAAAGAAACGTTTGTCTTCATAATCGTTACGACGAGACATTTATCTATCTGAAAGTCACAAAAATATCCATAAATATCATTACGAACAGTGGATACCAATTAACTATACATGTATATACAGTCAACACTCATCCATCTTAATCAAGTGAATAAAGTTTGCATGGAAGGATTTCAGGGGGGGGGAGAAGGAGAGGGGGAGCCCCACTGAATGGGGTGATTAATCTGTCTGTGTGACCATATGTGTTTAGTGAATGGGTTATATGTTAGTTATAGGAAGGCCAAAATAAAAGTTCTCATCACCGGTTATACAGTAAAAAGGCTCAAATAAGGCTTTCTGAACTATCTCAGTCAAATAGTTTTCAGTTGTTAAATATGTATAATCATGAGTAGGTTTGAATTTGGGCTCTTACAGTACATGTCGAGCTGAATGACTTATGTAATTAACCTTAATTATACCTATCCACCAGTATACATAATATGATATATCTACTGCTGGAGTTTCAATGGCCGCGGGTATTGCGCTTAAGGTTGATGTTGAAGATGATGATGATGATGAAGATAATACCTGACATGGTCAAATCTTGCAAATCAATTTCTGCATGGTGTGCATAACATATATCGATAAATAAGAAATATTTTCCCCTCATAATTTCATACACAATTAAAAATGCTTTCATTACATCAATTTTCCCTATGTAATTCGTGTACATCAATAATTCAACAGATATTGGTGTATCTTTTCAATGTTAATTTACTTCGTTTCTTTAATAAACGAAATAATATATTTCCAACATTAGTCATCATTATGCGTTAGATAAAACAAAACACGTCATCAACATTAAAACATCCTCAAAAAATTGGAGCTTACCTTGGAACTCCTTGCGCGCCGCACTGACATTGGTCACAATGTTGGCAACGTGTCCTAGGACGGTGGCAAAAAGCAGTAATCCGAAAATGAGTTGGATGATGACGAAAAGGTATTCGCCTTTTGTCCTGGGCCTGGGCAACTCGCCGATAGTGGTCAGGGTAAGAGTGCTCCAGTAGAAGGCGTGCAGGTACTCCCTGAGCACGTCGTTGTGGGAGTCCTCCACGCTGTACACCCAGGTGCGGGATCCGAAGCCGCCGTTCACGGAAATGATGTGGAAGAGGCAGGCGTTCCAGTGGAAGATCACCATCAAGTAGTGGATGAGGGAGAGGGCGCGGAACACGTTGGGGTAGTTGGTGTGCCGCTCGGTGCGATCCAGAAACGCCCAGAAGCGGTAGATCTTGACCAAGCGGAAGCTGCGCAGGATGGAGTTGTAGCCGATGGACAGATAGAGGAAGTCCAGAGGCAGCAAGCACAACAGATCGATGTAGAACGTGGTGGAGTTCATGTAGTGCTGCCTCAGTTTGATGGAGTCCGTCTGCAAGACGCCGTCCTCCAAGTAGCCCGTCCGGAAGTGGAACGCCACGTCGCAGATGTACAGGAAGTCCGCCATGTAATCCAAGCTGAACCACACGGTCAGCGATTTGCCGGTGATTTCCTGCATTTCAACAACGACAAAAAATTGGGTTTATATAAAGAATCTGCATCGACCTACCCTGAAAAATAGTACAATACCGAGCGCCATTGAAAAGGAAATTTCCGCTCACCGCACTTCAAACGGTTGCTTCTTTTCCTTAATGTCCAAGGAAGAAATAAGCTGGTGCATTCATTTTACAAAATTGCAACTTGAACAATGATGCATCATTTGCTTATCATGGATCAGATAAACGAGAAACAAGATGCATCTTGCGTTCATGGAAAATCAAACAAAAGATGCATCACAAAGGAATTCAAGAGAATCCATGACCTCGATTATTGACGTAACTTTTGAAATGCATTCATAAGAGCTAAAATACAATTTAAAAAAAAAAACAAGTGGATACAAAGAAGCGATTGCGATCGTTAATTTTTTTAATTTTCATTTCTATGAACTTCTCTAATGGCAACCCATGCATGAAACGCCTGTTGCACTTGCATCATGCATGCAGCGCGCGTTACGTGCAATAAAAATTAAAAATGTACGAACAAGCGTACAACCGCTTCCTTTTATTTTACTTGAAAATTAAAAAAATGACAATGCGTTTGATCGCCTAAGAACGCAAACCATTTTAAATGAAATTTTCAAAATTTTATGTTACAAAACATATCACTCTTTATTAAAAAGAGATTCTGCGAAGAAATAAAAAATATAACGTTGCGCTATAATATCCCTATTTAATTTGCTTTTGTTCTGATTTATGGTTAGACTCAGTAGCGGAACTGCATGCATACGGTTGCAGTTCCGCCAAAAACCAGAAATATAAACAAGAGTGGTCTAGTTCGGAATGAAAGCAGCTCAAACAAGCATGATTCTACCATCATTTGTCCTCGAAATGAAATACCAAAAGGTCTTCATTATCAAAATATTTAATTGCGTTATGAGAGATCTAATTTCGCTTATGCTGAAATTAATATCACCTTTTTCATACACAAGAAACTTCACTGCATCTCCATTTTACCGCAACCAAGACGGCTGCCAAGAAGACGCCGTGATCAGACTTGTCAATTTATAGCCAGCGTATCCTTGGGAGCCATTTTGGTTCCGAAAAAGCAATCTTGCAGACTGCGCGCATATATGTCCCATTTGCGATACCTTCAATTCTAAACGAACTTTTTACGCACCTGGAACGAAAACCTATAGATGAGTGCCCAGAAATTGTAGAGAAAAACCACGCTGACCACCATCGACCAGTAGTAACACAATCGGCCGGAAGGATCGAATACGAAGGTCCACTTGCAGCCGCTGCGCTCGCTGCCCGAGGTGGACGTCTCCCACTTGTCCAGCTTGGAGCGGAAGTCGCGCTTCCTGGCGTCCTTGCCCATCAGCTGCCCAGCGCTTCCGGCTGAGCCGGCACCGCTGATGGCCGTCCGAGGTCCTTTGCCGCGCACATCCTGGTCGGAGCTGACGTGCGCCCGGTTGACGTAGGCCACGGAGTCCTTGGAGAAGCGCTTCTTGAAGGCGTTTCCGCTTCCGTTGCCGCCGCCAGCGCCGCCCACGTTGAACTTGGTGCTGACCATCTCCAGCAGGCTCTGCTTGGACACCGACTTACCCTTCACGTTCTCGTTGCTCTTGCCCAGGAACACCGGCGACGACATGTTGATGCGCGTGCCGCTGGCGGTCAGGTGCTCTCCAGGCAAGAGGCGTCCCCTCTCGGACGTGATGATGCCGTGCACCACGCGCGGCCCGTTGGCCGTGATGCACGTGCCGCTGCCGTACTTGACCGCGCCGGGGTCGGCGTTGCTGACCACGGCGATCTCCTCTAGATCCTCGTCGGCCACGTGCAGGTCCTGGCGCGAGCACGGCGTGTACTTGACCACTTTGCCGGCATCGCCATGGCGACGGCTGAGCGAATTAGCCACTTTTTTCATCATGTCCGCGGCCTGGCCGGACGCTCGGACACTACCGGACACGACCGCGCCGAGGGGCGAGAATGTCTCATTTTTCAAAATTATAGAAGAAATTTTTGTTTCTTTATTACAAACCTTAAATGTACCCTGCAGTTAACAGTCGTCAAGGCCACGGTACCGCGGTAACGAATGTCTCGTTTCAGCGTCAACGCGCCAGGTGGCGCTGCACTATCGTCTCAATGAGCCCCGACATTGCTTCAAATTTTACTATTATTACTATTTCAATTTTCTAGCTTTTAAAAGGCATTAACGTTTAATGAGGCCTCGCTAATTTTCTGTTTCGACAAAGCGCCTGGTGGCGCATGCAGCTTGAAAGTCTGAATAATATGCACGCTAGATGGCGCGGCATTAACGTCCAACTGCGCCCCTATGGAGAGCCTACAAGTGAGTTTCGGTATCGACTGCCGCGACGTGCAATGACGTCACGCGGTGCAGCAGTCGAATAAAGAAACGCACTCAAAACTGGCCCTCGTACTTCGTAGTTTGGCACGAGTGGACAGTCCGGCCGATCGGACCGAGCATCGCACTGACCACCGCGGCCCTTCACCCGGTGTCTAAAAGCAGCATCAGGAATGGGATGAGGGGACTTTGAATCTAGGGAGCAAAATGGCCGCTGGCGAGTTTGTCACCTAGCTGTCCCGGGTACTCGAGCTGTCCAGCAAGTGTCGTCTAGGTTTATGGAAGCGACTTGATGCGGGTCAAAACGAAGTCGTCGAGCATCGCTCGAAATGTCATCGATGAGGCTGTTGAATGCCGATGGCAGGCATTTTCTAACGAGGAAATTGTCCACTTAAATGTCAACTGCGTCGCCGAAATGCCCGGATGGACAATTAACGTGCGATGAACCGGCGTTGCCACACACTTTAGCACCACCTGGGGAGGACAAAAAAATCACAATCAGGCGGAGAAATGTGAAAGCGTCGCAAATTGGCGCCTGAGAACTTGCAAACGATAATAATAATGATGAAAAAATAAAACTAACGAGCAAACGTACAGGGTGCTACGGAAATCGCGCCCTAGCTACAGCCTGGTTATTATCTACGTCGTGGATTTTCATGCTTTAAAATTGTTTTTAAAAATCGTTCTATTACCATACGAGTCTTGCGGAGTGATTACGTACTAAAACCCGAAGAGTATTTAAAAAGTACGTGCCATAAAGGGACAATCCATAGCAACGTGACCGATAACATTACGTAAATGGTACAGGATATGTGCTTTATGAATTGCCCTCGCCATATGTTTGGCTTTCCTAATTGCGTCCCATTTCTTTAGCTAAAAAATCAATCCGCTGAGAATGTCCATCCTTATACAGCACCCAGGTCATCGTGCAAAATGCAGATTTAGAAAACTGAGAAACTACGATGCACAATACCTTAAAGGTTCACGATGATATTGCTTTCGCTAATATTATCCAAAATGGAAGTATAAATTGGCACAGATGGAAAAATAAAATAATTGACAAGAACAGATAATTAGGAAAAATATTTCAGTCATATGGTTAAATACCATATTAACTTTAAATATTAATTGGCATACGATTGAAAAATAAAATAAAAAAATAACAAGATCAGATCATTAGGAAAAATATTTAAGTAAAACCATTTACTTGGAATATTAATTGGCATATGATTGAAAAATAAAAAAAAATTAACAAAATCAGATCATTAGGAAAACGACATTTAAGTAATATGGTGAAATACCAAAATTAGACCTGAATATTTTATCATTGTAGTTTGAAGACGCCAACAACTGGAATTGGACTTATCTCCATTATAGGACCGTATGCGACAGGCTCACCCTGTACAAAACCCCCGAAGATCGACACGAGTTATATAACGCAAATAAAGAGGAAAATAATGTAGTAATATTTCCCAAACACCACTCGGATACATCGTACAAGGAAAGCTAATAAATAAACATCGTCCTCCGGCTCAGTCAATGGAGAAGGAAATTAGGCCTACTTGGGTGCTTCCGAACGAAAATACAAATGTACTGCATGTAGCAAGAAAATCAATCATTAGGATAAGGCGTTTGCAAGGGCTTAAGAAACGCCGAGTGCATATATCCGATAGTATCCATTCTAAATAAGTGGAAATCCTTGCTTGACCGCGAACAACTTCAAAGGGCCTGGCCAAAAAAAATTCGTTCAAGCCCATCAAGCTGATTGACATCAGGTTGTCAGGCATTTAGTCAACATGCATAACTCGGTGTAGTTCGCCTGACACTCGATAAGGATATACGGCTTATATTGTCTCGTATTTGGATGGACCTCGTTTGACATCCCCATCAACGACAAGATGTCATTTTTCGTTCCAATAAGGCGAGCATACACTGCACGCCCCGGTGTTAGCAGTGTTTGCCCTCTATCGGGGGCAAGGCAAAACTTCCATCCAAAAATGGCGCCTTAAAACCGTCCAAAAACTCGTTTCATGCATTTATCACCAGATTTCCATACTAAACAACGGGTGGTAAAATTATTGAAACTATCGTTTTACGAAGCCCTGCTAGACCACGCTCGGTTGTTTACACGGCGCGTTGACGTCATGTATGGTCGGCCCCTAATTCGAAGGCTAAATACTAACGATAGATAAAAAGCGCATGATAGAGTTTTAATTAAAGGATCATTCCTCTCTTTCTCCCAAGACGGTTATAAAAAAAGACGAGTAAATGCGAATGCGTAATGTTCATTTAAGAGAAAATCAATTTTTTTCTTCAAGTAGTACATAATGCGGCACATTGTACGTATCGTTGCCGCCTGCACTCAGCCTCTAAACTTTAATCAGAATCGAGGTGTTTATGACAGGCCCTACTCGCACGGTACACAGATGCAAGATAGTTAATTAAGGTCTAACTCGAGCTCGTTGTTAAATCGAAATCCGCTCTATATAAGGAACGGTCGCATATTAGGCTTGTTTGGAATTTCAGATCATCTCGCTTCGGATTTGCTGAGGATCGCACACCCACCCCCTGGGTCACGTCTCCGTGAGTGGCATTCCGGAAACGCCCTCGTCTCGCATGCTGATTTTTATATGCCGATAATCTCCGCATTTTCTCGAGCACGCCAAAAATGACATTTAAGGCACGGAGCTGTCAATATAATAAAAGCCACGAAGCAATATTTGGACAAGAAGACAATTTCGGAGATTTCGGCTTTGGCATCGTTGCCCGAGCTCCCTCCCCAAATCCCATAAAAAATCATTTGTTTTATTAGTGCTAGCCGATAACGAATCTAGGACCTCGACAAATCTGATGCAGTAGTTCTGTTCAAGTCGACAGCGTAAGAAATTCGAAAGCACTATATAGCTGTTTTTTTTTTCCGTTAGCGTTTATAACTTACATGTATAGCGAGTACACGCCAGAAAAGGCAAACTAGTTATGGATAAATTTTTAAGGTTATTTACCGACGCCAGAGGCCACTTGACAGATGTAAAGCAGAGCCTAGTCATATTTATCAACAATTAATTAAGAGTAGGAAATGGCAGCAATGTCGTAAAATAATGACTATACGAACCACCGATTTATGTACCATATATATGGACAGGCCGCGATTTTCATACAGGAAATGACAATATCATCAACCGCATAAAATATGCAAAACTATCAGAATTTTACGTGGTAATAACAAACGCATTAAAAAGATTAATCACGAGCGAATTTGTTACTTCACTTCTTATCTAAACCTTAACGAGAACACATTTATAAAAAAAAATTCAACTTTGTGTGATTTTTTTAATCAGATTCGAGATGACGTTCAGGACGACACTCAGGTGTTTAAGTCAAGGTACACTGCCTTCCATTTTCATCAATATTATAGACATTTACCAGGAAGTAGGGAGACTACACACGCCTCCGTCATAATCATGGACACCAACACATCGACATCATCCTCCTATGTAACAATTTCAATTCACGAACTGGAATCCTATTCAAAAAACGGTTTTATCTGTACATGTAATTCCTTAAACGTTTGTAATAATTTCGATTAATATAAACTGCATATTAGCTGTTTCCGAGATGCGGTATGTCAAATATGTCGTTGCGTGTAAACTATATTTTTGTCCGATAAGTTGAATGCAAAATAACAATGTACTTCCCTAACTGACTTGCAATTGTTTTGAGTTTGAATGTATGCCTGCAAACAACTAATTGGTTTTTTTTCTTCTGTTATTTGTCTGAATCATGAAATGCGGTTATGTAAATTCGATAACAACACTCCAATTCACTTTTCTAATACATACATGTATGCATGGTAACAATGGATTACTCTGTATTGCAGTAAAGCGTGAAAAAGTTTCGAATCCGTACTATAATATAATGTCGTATTCAAATCGTCAATGTGGTGTACACCGAGTGTAGGCTACAAGGTGAGGCATAAGTTTGTAGTCTTGTTGCGCCTGCTGCGTGCAATAGTGCCGATTTCACAGACTTATGCCTCATCTTGTAGCCTACACTCGGTGTACACCACATTGGGATTTGAATACGCCACGAGTCCAACGGTGAGGGGAAAGTCATGCTCGTACACGTGTATTCAATTTGGCAAATTGGAAGAAAATGTCTGAAAATACTGCGGGGAGCACATCATCAAATGAAACTATCGTCCTGGCAATTAACTCGCGAGGTGGAACAATTTCGTACAAATTGCTTTAATTCCCTAAAGCACTTGGGGCTTATTACGCGCGTTTTCAAAATGACAAACGAAATTTAAATTTGTATTTTATGACCCGTACTGAAGGGCATTTGTTTATGGTAGGTCATTAAATATGTTTCATCGTTTTGGTAAGCATCATTGGTCAGTTTCGTTGGATCCTCATTTTGTAATGCAATACTAACGTATACTAGCTGCACATCTATCCGAATTGCAATTGCTTTATAAATATAAAAACAATTAGTTAAGTTTGCTTTACACCAATATTAATTTATGCCATTAGATGGCACTGCATCTATACTTCAACAGGCAGAAATATCATTGAACGGAAATAAAGAATACAGAAAACTAAATAATATTTTGATTTTGTTTCGTAGTGATTTAAACTCAAGATGATGGATACTTAAAATCTGAAAATAAAATTCAGCTACATGTACATCAACGCATCATTGGTATTAATAAAAAAAACTCAAAAGTCGACTCTTCTTTAGCGTTAAGAACAGTGAACTTCATAGCGTATTTGATCAACAGCTTAGTAAAAATTAGCCTTTTTTCCGTGTATGTAGATTTGCTACTGTCGAATATATGAAACAGTCTAAATGCAAGTAAAGAAACGATTGAATCTTTTGGATTTATATTTTGACCCCAGAATAAAAGAAATTATAAAAAATCAAAACAACCTTCGTTACCAAAAGGTTGCCTTGACTTTTCTTTGGAAATTTCCATTCTATTATTTAGATTTATTTTTCTTTGGAAATTTCTATTCTATATTAATGGATTGGATTGCTGTATATAGCTAGTCCTTTGAGACTGAATACAAAGTCCGATTTATTTCTCAACGTATCTGATTTATCCCAAAAGATGGCACTGCACGCACGACGATGCTCGCGCTATGCATAATCATATAGCGCCACCTATGAGCAAGAAATGAAACCCTAACTAGTGCAAAAATATGTAAGCATAAAAATTATATATGCAATATATATATATATATATTTGGCATTCCGTCTCGTTCTATTTCTATAGCTAACCCGTAATTCAATCAAGCGTAAAATTCTGCAAGTTGGCCACTTATCCAACGCCAGGATCATCCGTATCAGTTTTAAACACTCGCAAATTTATTCAAAGCGGCTGCAGCGACCGGTCACGCAGCATCGACGCATTGCAAATTCGCCGAAATCGTATCGATAAATCCCTGCCAATGGCAAAATCCGTTCAAAAATACAAGCAGGGGCCTAATGGGAAAACGATCGAAAACACGCATGGGGAATCAATCAAATGGTGGTTGGCACCCTGGGAACATAATGAATCATACGTTTATGGCCATAAGGCGGTGTTTGACGTCCGCAAACGCACGAATAATGGATTAAACACACACGGAGCTCGGATACGAGTTAAAAGAAATAATAATATATAATAAAACGCATTTACACGCCACGAAACTCGAAATTTCAACGAAAAATTGCGAAAGCTCCAGCAGATCGCGACCGTAGGCCTAGCGGAGCAAAATTCGAATTTAGGCGAGCGCCGCAGCGCGTTATCGGATAAAAAACAGGAACAGCATCCCGATAACATCACCATCAATCACCGTTATTATATAGCACTGGCAAACATATATACTCACATATTGGGATTTCTTCCCGGTTTTCGGACCGAATTCTCCCCTCTTCCGAGAGCCAAAATCCCTGGCGACGCCGACAAATTTCACCCCAAAGGCCAAGGGTAGACGATGGAGAAAACACGATGGCCCTTCGACGGGGTACTCACGCTAACTGGTACTGCTACGGAGCGAAGAAGGCGCGTGGGAGGGAAGAAGGTATCCATCGAAAAGGTGAAAAATCCATCGATTCCATTTCGCTGGCTGTTGCATTTCACGGACGGCGAGATGCGGCAGCCGTTTAGCCGCCTTATTCCCGTGCATATGTTCGAAAGGCACCACCGAGGGACGAGCATCTCTGACGGCCAGCGATCATGATGACCGAGGCTGCGTACGATGGCATCGTCGTCCAGGACATTTCCCAACGCGGCACACGCGCTGCTCCCGATGATGACCACTTGTCGGGAGAACCTGAAACGAGGAGAGCTTCTGAGACGATCGCGAAAATCTAGTCGACGATGGGGATGGAGCGTGCCAACGCCCCCACTAGCTGGCTTCCCCGCATGCGGTGCGCTTCCCTTTAAAGAGGCGGAGGAGGATGCGAATCGTTCGAACGCGTCCGTGGCCAGATGACGCGCCGGAAAACGACACGAGAGGGCGGTGCGTGCATGCAGTTCGTAAAAGGATGCTCGGAAATACTTTATACAGTAGACCTCCAATTATCCGAATCGCTTTCAGAAAATAAATTTTAGGCGGAAACGTACATACATACTGTGATTCGCATTGGCTGCCCAAAAACGGATCAAGACAGTCAATCACCTTACTTTGACCGAGATGTTCAGCAAACATGACTTTCATTTACAATGTACAGCATTTGCAAGTACATTT
>JAQGBX010000457.1:0-35969 GCA_034698745.1 Megaphyllum sjaelandicum | reverse complement strand
TGGAAAACCATGAAAACCACAATCGAAGATAGCCGACCCAGGAATCGAACCTGAGTCTACCGAATGCAAGACGAGGAAATGCCAGAGGTGTTTCATAAAATCGAAAATTTCTGAGAATCGAGTTTGACATTCAAAACAATAAATAACCAATTTAAAAAAAATAGAAAACAAGTCAATTAAGTTTCTAAGTATTTTATCACATTACATGTTCATGTATATCACTTTTGTCGAGCAGGTTGGAAAACATCATGAATCTTCTTCCGTTTCACCATCTTTATTTTTTTTTGTCAAAGCCAAATCCCTTATTTTTTTAGTGGAAATAGCTGGACTACTGCTACGAACAGGCCTCAAACAAGGTAGCCTACTCTAACATAATTAATTAATTTTCACAAGGTTGAGGCCTGCACCAGCCAAAAAACGCAGGGTGTGGTTGGTCGGCAGGAGCCTCGTTCATAAAACAGTTTTCATATAATAGAGGATCATATAATCGAGTTTTTACTGTACATGTACGGCATGTCCAAGAAGTTTTTTTTTTAGAATGTGAATTACGAGAAATGAAATGTTTTAACCATTCAATTATAAAAACATAAATGAAGTCTAATTACATTCAGTTTGAAATTTTCCTTTTTAAAAGCCATGGTTAGTAAAATGCTCAGAAATACGCGCTTGACTTTTCGGGCATGCCTAAAATTATCAAGTTTCTAGATATAACTTTTCCTGTGTGTGACTGCCTTAAAGAAGAATAAGTTATATATAAGGAGAAATTTTGCATTATATCCCTATTTTGTGGCAAGCAACAGGCTAAGTTTTTGATCGAAAAGTTAAATAATTGATTCTTACCTGAAGACTTGATGTTCCCAAAAGACGTGAATCTGCTCCCAAAGCTGAATGCACCAGGCGACGCCTGCTGGTCGTCCGACCTGAAGGAAAATACTTTTGTGGGCGACGATTCGCTTTTCTCGTGCAACTTAACAGGTGAAGGAGTGAAATTGCCCGTTTTAAGCTGATCTTGGGCTTCGTCCATTGCTTGTTTGAATTCCTGAGCGATTTCTGGGGTTTTGAACCGAATAGCCAGTCGTTCTTGTCTAATTTCACCATCAGAGAAGTCATTGGCATACCATACCCACGAGCGGTCATCCTTAGGCAAGAACTTCATATCCACACTTAGATAGTGATTGCAACAAATTTTCAGAATTTGCTCCCGTCGCATCAGCAGCCTTAGCTTCCCAGACGCCTGGTGATAAAGGATCTTAATATCCCCAAGTCCACGTTCTTTCCATTCTCCATCTGCCCAACGGTAAATCTTGGCACGATGGCAATAGCGCACTTCTTCATCCTCTTCACCAGTGCGCACCTCAATTTTATCAGGCAAAGGAACAACAGGGTGAAAATAGATGCTGTCACCCTCGCTTTCATTGCAGGTATCTTCGTCTGGTTCGCCTTCTGCACTTTCATAGACAGGAGATTTTGGCGTCTTAGAAGGACTTTTAGGACGAACGCCTCCAAAGTTAAAAGTAAAATTTTGCGGTGTTCCAAAACGAAATTCCTTAGGGCTTGCAGTCGGTGTGGAAGTTGCAGGCATCCCAAATTTAAATGGTTGCACGGTTGTCGCAAAAGTAAATCCAGACACATTTCCAGAAGCTTCTACCTTCTTATCAGACTGTTCAGCTGATGGTATGCCAAACTTGAATTGTACTTTGGTATGTGCAACAGAAGGTGGATCTTTTTCAGTCTTTTCTTTGGAAGACTGGCAAGCAGCACACCTGGAGAGACTGGCATCATTTCTGATATAGCAAGTGGTGCATTCCCATGACCCTTCTTTTGGCTTGAACATTTCTTTAAGTGGAGTGACGGGTGTAGTAGAAGTGCTGGGTACAGGTGAGCCACATGCAACACAATTGCAATCTTGAGACTTATTACGTATCAGGCAGGAGCTACATTCCCAGGAGCCACCTTCAGGTTTGAACAAGCCAGCTAGTGGTGGCTTCGCTTGACTAAGACCAGAGATGGGTAAAACGGTGGTACTTTTTGAAAGATCATCCGGCTTTTCTTCTAACAGGTTGCATTGTTGCTCTTCAAAAACTTCCTTGAACTTCATGGCCAACTCGCATGTCTTGAATTTGGCAGCTAGTCTTTCTGTACGAATCTCACCTTCAGAGAAATCGTGTGCCACCCAGACCCATGACTTGTCAGAGGTTGACATGGGTTGTAGCTTGATGTCCTTGGTGATATAGTGATTAGCACAAATTTTCAGCACTTGTTCTCGGCGCATCAAAATTCTTATCCGGCCTGTCTGTTTGTGCTTCATTATTTTAAGTTCACCAACTCCACGTTCCTTCCATTCCTTGGTTTCAGCATTGTAGCGGAACAATTTGCTGCGCTCTCCAAACAACTTCTCTTCATCTTCCTCACCAGTTTTTACAACTACCAACTCTGGGAGCGAGATAACTGGCTTGAATTCCACGCTGGGCTCAAAGTCATCGGTCGAATCATTATCCTTGGCCTCTTGGCCAAAGACTGCGGCACCTTTACCACTAAATCCTTCAAATTTCGGATCCTTCTTAAACGCATCTGGCTTAGCATGCTCCTGAGCCAAAGCTGTGAATGACAAATCCTTGATGGTCACACTTTCCCCAAGTAAACTGTTCAGACTATCTGCAGATGTTCTTGATTCTGCTATGACATTCTTTTGGCCTTTATCAGGAGAAGTCTTGAGGAGCTGGGCAGGACTTTTGGCACCAAAAGTAAAGCCGGCAAATGGGTTTGGTTTAATACTTTCTTGCTTGGGAGGGTTTACGTTATTAGGTTTTGTGGCACTGTCCTCTTCATTGCCAATTGGCTTGATTACTGGTTCTTTAGTGAAAGAAAAACCACCCAGTTCAAACTTTTCATCTGCCTTCTGTTTGTTAGCCAATGTACTAAGAAGAGCAGATGCTGGTCCCAGATGCTCAGATGCTGTTGTATTAACTTCTGCCGTTCCATCAGACTTCACAGGTGATGCACCAAAGACATACCCTGAGGGTTTTGGCTGTGGACTGGTGCATGCATTTCCAAATACAAAGCCATCTTTCTGAGTCGCTACACCAAATATTGGCGTTTTGGTTGTAGTTGAGGTAGTGGTATTTGACGTGCTGCTATCAACAGAAAAATTAAAAGTAGGCCCTTGAGTAGAATTTGGAAATACTGCTGACTGGCCACTGCCTGATGTAGAAGTAACCGAAGGAAATCCAAATTTATGGCTGGATGCGGTAGGTGTAGTAAATACAGCTGGAACTCCAAATGCAGTAGACAAGTTAGCACCACTTGATATGGCAGGCGGAATTCCAAATTTAAATGTTGGTAAAGTCACAGGTGCAACAGTTGCCTCACTGACCACCGCACCTGGACGAAGGGTAGCACATGCATTACAAATCGTTTTGCCAGCTTCATTGTTGACCAGACAAACGTCACAAGTCCATGATCCAAACTTGGGACGAAACTTGTCTCCAAAGCTGGACTGATTATCATTGCTATTTGGTACACTATGGTGGCTCTTCATCTCAGTTTCTTGGGGAAGTGGTGTACAACAAGCAGAGCAAACTGTCTTTGTTGCATCATTGTTGATGAGGCATGTGGAACATTGCCATGAACCAACAATGGGACGAAATTTGTCCCCAAAACCAATTTGTTTATCAACATCACCAGATGCTTCATAGGGCTTGCTCAGTTCGTTCTTTGTACTTTTTGCTGCAATTTCCTTAGCTAAATCAAAATTATGTTTGAACTTATGACCAATTTCTGGCGTTTTGAAGCGGATACAAAACTGTTCCATGCGCATTGCTTCATCAGCATAATCCTGTGCTGCCCATAGCCAAGCTTTATCTGTATTTTTCATTGGAGTCAATGTCATATCAGGCAAAATATAGTGGTTAGCGCAGGTTTTCAAGATTTGGTCACGCCGCATTAAGATTCGTGTGCGGTTTGTCTCTTCGTTTTTCAAAATCTTCACAGTACCCACGCCACGCTCCTTCCATTCTTTATCTACAAAACGGAATAATTTTGCTCGCTCTTCAAACAAAATTTGTTCATCTTCTTCACCAGTTTTCACTTCTACTTCAGCTGGAAGAGGTATGACTGGAGTGAAATCTGGTCCAGGCAAATCCTCTTCATGGTAACTACTACTAGTTTCCTCTGTGTCCTTCCGTGTTCGTCTGGCATCATGGGATAATAAATTAGTCTCAGTTGGTTGACCATGGCTTGGGGAAATTATTGAAGTACTGGGTTGCTTTAAACCTAAGGAGGAAAAAATAGAGAAACTTAAAAATTTGAGATAGATACTTTAAAAAAACTAACAAACATTTAACAGGAAGGGTTATTCAGTCTTCTGTACTAAAAAATCCACATGGCAAAATGCATTGGCTAAAAGTAAATGTTAAGGCAAATGGATGCATATACATGTACCACACAAATATTAACACATTCTAAAGTTAATCACATTGTGAGCCAACCAATACTATTATGACACCATTTTACAATCAACCTATTGATTTGTTCCCCAGCATTGAATAGCAGATATATTTTCACCATTACGATGAGCAGCTGTATTTATCATAAATAGATTATAATTAACAGCCAATTAACAGAAATTTAAATAAAACCACCAGTTCAAAGATTAGCTTTTAAAAAACATTCAACTTGGCTAAAAATTATAATATATTTCCAAATTAATAATTAATCCTAAATTGCATGAATGACTCAAACCATTTAACCAAAATGATCTAGTCGAGTAAGCTTGAGCATTATCAATAGTTCAAATGTGTGACGATTGAAAAAATACAGAAGCAAAAAAGCACCAAGTAGAACTATTTGTTGTTACATACCATTAGAAGAATTCAACACACTCGAAGGACTAGAAACAATGACAGCCTGTGGTGGCAATGCAATTTGAAAAGCATGAGGCGCAACATTAAAAACAGTAGGAGAATCTGCCTCAGGAAGGGTAAAAGGAGCGTCAGAAGAAAGCTGACTTGAAGCCAATGGTGAAGATTGCATGGAAGAAACTGAGATCGAGGGTGTGTTTGAAGCCAATTTTAACGAATTATCTGTAATTTTAACAGGCGCAGAAGCAACGACAGTGGCAGGCGGCACTATCATTGGCACAACTGATCCTAAAAAAAAAATTCCACCAAAGTTGTGTAGCTTACAGCTGCATCAGTAATGATATAGCATTCAATGAGGTAATCAAGTTCAAATAAAGAAATTGTTTAAAGTAAAAAACAAAAATTGTATGGGCTTCAAAGGAATATCTTGCAGAACATAAAAGCATTTTAAGATGTGTTATATCCTCACTTATAATTATCGCTTTCATAATTAAAAAATATTCAAATGTAGTTTTTAGACAATGTCAGGCGTTCTCATAGTGGCAATTATCATCCAAAGTGCAAAACACTAATCGAATGCTTGCATGATAACTAAGACAGTGGTCAATTAGACCACCATAACAAAATAAAAAGTTACACAGTGAATTCAAAAACAAACTGTAACTTGAAATTTTAGGTAAATAGAAAAAATAGAATTTTACAGCTATGAATTAAAAACTGCATTTCCACAGTACATAAAAATTTAAACTAGTAAGCTTACAGCTGTTAGTAACTTGTCTTTCATATACTGTACATGTATGGGCACAAATAAACGATTTTTGGTATTATAACACTATAAATAATTAATTGTCTACACCAAATTATTTATAAAATTTAAAAAAAAATAATGCAATTACTACTAAGGGCTAAACTTTAAGACTTACTTCCATCTGCAGAATTTCTGTCAATAGGAGTTATTGTCACATGCGGTTGCACAGCAGTAGGCTGGTGTGGCAAAAATGATGGAAAATGTTGTATCCTAGCAGTCTTGTCCATTGTAAGATTGCCATTTAAGTGATTAGTAGCCACATCAAAATTGAATTCTGGCAATTTCTGACCTTCACTAAAATGGTTCAATAAAAATGTTTCCAGATAAGCCACAAGTGAGCAGTTGATGGTTCTGGTTAAATCCAGGTAACTCAATGACCTACCTGAATGGCAATGCAGTGAACAAAGAAGCTGCACCTGGCTGAAAATACGGAGATCCAACAGGAGGAATTGGATGACCTTGCACAATGCTACCGCCCTGGTGAGCGCCTAAAGGTGGAACAGGCATACCTGGTCCAGGTGGAAAGTATGGAGGCCCAAGAGGAGGTGCATATGTGAATGTTGAAGTGCCATGCAGACCTGCGGACAGATGATAAATGAATATCACGAATAAATGTTAAACGATTTTGCACTTTGATATGAAATGCTTCAAACAAGGATCTACAAGGTAGGTTATAGCTCACAGATTCATATTGGCACAACCATTTATGAGACATGTTAGAAAAGTAATTAAACTATATTTAAAATAAAAAACTGAAATGTACTATAATTAAAAAAAATATTTTAAGCATTTCTTTGAAACATCCGCTATAGATGTGCAAAGAAGACTTCCAATGACATTAAAATATAACCACCATAGCAATAACGTTAAATCCAAACCATTCCACAAATTTGAAAATGAGTAAAAATTAATATACCAGTAGTCTGTCCATAAGGATAGTCACTGTGCAACGATTGGTCAGGATAAACATATGCTTGATTGTTGTGGAAATGTTGATTATCATGTTCAACACCTTCACCGGCATCGTAATCCCCCTCTTCATCATAATAATAGCCATCATAATAGTCTTCATCATGTTCCTCCTCGTTGTCATCATTATCTTGAGCTGCCCGTCTTTGGTGTGGAACTGACCGCCTCCCCATTCGACGGGGAGCAACATGAGAATTACCCTTAGCAATCAACGGAATCTGCTTAGTCAATTCCTGTAATTGCATTGTTAGCTGCTCCATGACAGTTTTATTTTGCTTCAGTTCCTCTGCTATAGATCGATTTGTCTCAAGCAAGGCTCTGTTTTGTTTAAGTTCTTCCAAAATTGACCGATTTGTTTCCAACAAAGATTTGTTGTGTTCGAGGATACTCTTGACAAGTGAATCTTGGCCATAGGCAAGGGACCGGATCTGTGCATCCAAACGTTCAGGACTTGGGCGTAAGTGCTCGCCTGGCCTGGCAACTGGCAAGTCATTTTTGGCAGGTGTGCAATAATCCACGTTTCTATGAGAGGGATTTTCCTTTAAAGGTGTCCTCAAGCTTACAAGTGCTCGAGGAGAATCATTCTGAGTAGGGGATTCTGGATTTTGCTCATCAGAGTCTTGCGAAAAAGAATCCTCGCTGCCAACAAATTCATACCTCTGAGCTAGTTATAAATAAAGTAATAAATAAATTGAGATTGGATACTACTTTAAAATGGGTTAGGTAATTAATTGTGGTACAGTCATACCCATATCAGGATCAATCCTAGCAAGACGAGTTTCTATATCTTCAATCTCGCCAGGTAGGGCTTGGTTCAGAGGATCTTTTCTGTCAGACCGGACACGGTCCATGGTTACGTGCAGCGCATCCCGTGCTCTTGTTAGCAAAATTATGTGCCGACTGCGCATTTCAGAGGTGATAGATTCGCGTGGCTTGTCACCAAACTCTTCAGCTGCAAGTCTTTTGTAAGCCTGCAATTATTAATATAAGTTATTTTTTTCCAAATTTGGTCTAAAGTGTTATTGATAAAAATAAAATTACATGACATTCTGTAGGATAATAGACAACTAGTGGTAAAAGTGAAAGACCTTACCAGTGATTGGTAGAATGAGGCCATTGGCAAACGCAAGTTTTCAAATGCAGTGATAGCCTCCTCATACTGGCCACGTTCCATTGCCAGGCAAGCAAGGAAGAATCTACCTTCTTGTAAGCATTTATTAACTTCATCAGGAGAGAGTTCCCTACTGTAATTGGGAAACAGACATTCCTTGGGCACACTAAAAGGAGTGAATTAAAGAGTTTACAGTAAGAATTAATATCTTATGAAACTTAATTCACAATTGAGATATTAATTCACACAGCATTTACAGATTTGTCAGATTTTTTGACAGCTTTTCAAGAATGGCAATAGCAGACTTCCAATATAATGCTGCTCTTGCTTCAAGATGACCAATTTCATTGCTCCTACCAACGTCATTATCAGTTTGTGCTTTCAATTCATTAGCCTATAATAATCACCAGAAATGTACATAGGGTCAATAGCCTTGGAAACTGCCTTAAATTAAGTAACAGTTATTTACGGTAAAAACAATTTTAAAGTATAGAAATACCTTGCTAGCAAATGTTTCCGCAAGATGAATGACTAAGCCCACATCTATTCCATGATTTCCTATTGTCCGAATCACTTCAATTCCATGTTGCAACCTCCGACGCAACTCTCCAAAATTTTGCCTAACAAACATAAGATAACATTTTTTAAAAATTTGATATGGTTTCAAAAATGGTTATGTCGACTGGAAACGCATAAAAGATTTTCTTAAAATATGTAACATTATTGGATTTTGTTGCCAATACAAAGACTTTAGGCATCAAGTGCCCTTCACTAATTTTAATAAGTTATTTGGTTGAATTTTAACGCCATCTTCCTGGGAATTTTTTTTAGAAAGAGGGAAGACCATGTATCCACATGTGCTATCAATAAAACCAGGGGTTCTTCCTGTTCAAGTGCAATCTTAATAATGTACAATTCACTAAAACACCATGCACACCAACAATTGCATTTATTTAAAATGTTAATGTATTTTTGAAGCTAGACAAAATCAATGGTTGTGTTTATTTTTCAGAAGTGAAATATTTCATTTTGTAAGACTGAGTTGATTGCTCATGATTTATTTTGTGAAAATCTCCCTACATAGTTTGTGAATTAGAGAACGAAATGTTATGCAGTCCACAGTTTTTAATTTCATGTCTTGTCAACAAATTCTTATAAAAATGTTCCCAATCCAAGATAAATGAAACTATTACATACTTTTTGTTACCAGAAAACAAGTCGAAAGCGGCTCGCCACCACTTAGCTTGTTCCACATTGCACAGCTGCTCCGAAATGCTGGCAGGGAGAAATGGAGGTGTATCTGGACTAACATATGAGAGTGAATGATGCTCCTCTAGTGCAAGTGCCGAACAACGAACTGTGGCATAGAGGAAGGCCTCCACATCTAGTAAGCAAAGAGACTCCGGCGACGGGTTCTCCAGTTTAGACACACTGTATTGCAGTCCCTCAAACACTTTAAAGCCGTACATAGGGTGAGCCTTGTCCTTCACATTATACTGCTGAAGAGCAAGCCATACCAAGTGATGGAGGCTGTCAGGATGGAGTTTGTGTGCCACTGCATCATATTCCTGCAGAACTTTCTGTTCTGGAAACTCTAGGCTTATGGCTGCAGGCAAGTCTGCACTAAGAAAGTAGGAAGGCAGTGACCCTTGACGTTGAAGTCGTGCATTGAAAACCCGTTGATATATCCTGTCTTTGCTTTGGGCCGTGGAACCCTGATCCCTCATTTTACCGAGCCACTTGGAGCGGTCTTCACGACACATGCCCATGACGATGTGCCCTAAAATAATTTGAAGCGATAATGCACCATGAGCTCACCTTGTCAATTGTGAACATATTCAATGGGAACTAACATACTTTAAGCCTACTCGATTTACTTAGCACAAAGAAAGTTAAAAGATGTGTACCATATTTAAAAAAATGAAACAAAATACGATGGACGACTGATTATCCAGAATTAATTTTTTATAAAAAGACAGTTGTTTACTATACTTCGGCTATGGATCATTGGTAAACTAGATTGGGAGGCAATGAAATTAACGACAAATTAATTGGATATTATTCAAATATTAAAATCTATACTTTTGATGGTATTTACAATTGTTAGTATATGAAGGACACATTTGTGCGGTTTTTTTTCCAGAGACAAGTGGGTGTGGAATGGATCGACATAGTATGAAAATGACTTACCGGACTGACTTAAACGAAAGCACGCAAAATCATGCCAATAGGAGTGCTGTTTCCTCTCATCAGGAGAAGACTGAAGATGCCAAACTGAATTGAGATCAAGGGGCTTAAAAGAATAACTAGCTAATAAAAGGGCAGCTCCCATGCGTGAAGCCTCTTTGCGATTCCCTTGCTCTTCTTTGGCCCTCTTCAGAATGATGGTGGCCATGTGAAAATACAACTGACCCTGCATATGGCTTAGAAAAGCTTTCCATGATTCTGAACCATTATCCTTAAGTTGCCAAGCTTTAAGTAAATGTTGGTCAAACCTGCAACAAATGAACAAGAACATAAGATTTTATACAGAAAACTATAGTCAAAATAACTAACCTGGAATCAAACCAATGTCTCTGAGACACTGTGTTTAAAAAATTAACAATAAGCAACCAGCTTGTGGCTTGTAGATGAACTCTCACTTTAAAATAACTACAAAAATAAACTGCCCTTAATCAAGTATCTTATTTTAAAATTTTTGTCT
Source organism: Megaphyllum sjaelandicum (assembly GCA_034698745.1). Taxonomy (NCBI): domain Eukaryota; kingdom Metazoa; phylum Arthropoda; class Diplopoda; order Julida; family Julidae; genus Megaphyllum; species Megaphyllum sjaelandicum. The sequence continues at coordinate 25,518 of JAQGBX010000457.1, read as the reverse complement.
GTGAGAACTGCAATCTGAAAATGCTATTCACTGTTTTATATACAGCCTTCTTAAATAAGATGCTGGAGAAGAATCAGAACAAAACTTACAAGTCTAATCATAGCTTGTACTAAGCTATTAATAATCACTGAATGTCACAATTAACATTTAAACTTACGACTGTAAGGAAGATGCAGAAGTTGATGTGCGTAAATGAACTTTACTACAAAAAAAACAAATGAAAAGATGAAGAGCTGTGACACTAAGTGCAAGAAAAATCCAAAAGATTACAATGTTTTACCTATTAAAGTGATTCTGTTTATCAATCTCTTGGTTCTCTTCTAGATTCAAGACTACAAGTCTATCTAAAGCTTCTAATAAATGAGTACATAGTGTTTGATTGTAACACTGTTCTTGTTCTTCAAGGTATGCCTGAAATTGAAAGAAGAAATTACATAACCAAAGAAAAAAAAGCAGAAAATTTTATTTATGACAAATTGATTTTTGTCCAGTTTGTTCCCAACACTTAATCACCTCATAAACGTCAACCAGGCAGTAATACCAATCAGGACTGTCAAAATGAGTTCTTTTCTTTTCAACTTCGACAGCATATTCATATGCCTTTTTTATCCTCTCTGTGTCCAGATAAAGTTTAAGGAGCTTTATACGCACTTTGACATCATGAGGCCGCACTAGCTAAAAGCACAAGGTCAGTAAGCCTTATTAACAACAAATTTATCGCCATTAAAAGATTGTGATAATTAACAACAGCTAAATACTCGCCAATTCATTTTCAAATAAATCTTCAAGTTCTTGCATGTTTTGCTCCCCATCACAAGTTACCATACTCTCCTATGTACAAACCAAATACAAATGAACGCTTGGTAACTATGTTGCTAAATAGTTTAAAAAAGAAAACCCTACTAACCCTAAGTTGAAAAATCACTTCACTGTGAGGAAACAGTTTTTCGCCTCTATCAGCCCAATACTGGAATAAAAAAAGTAATACATAAAAAAAGTTGTACAATTGTTCTTAATCTTTACACATGCCAGACAACTACACAGCAATTGTAGATAAAACTTAGCACAATAACTAAAGATGGTAAAAGTCTATTCACATAAATTTTAATTTTACAATAATAACCCTATGTGTTTATACAAATAGAAAAAAAAATTCTCCCACTGACAATAGGCAGACTGTGACATCATATTAACAATAAAAAACCGAAGTTAAGCGTTTAAATTAAAGTGGTTTTCTTAAAACAAAAATATGGAAAAATGACAATTTCAAAAAATTCCCATGGAATTTCTAAACAAACAGTGAAAACTAAATAAAAACTGAACTTACTCGTGCACGCTCTGGGTCAACAGGCAACTTGCAGTAGAGCTCACACACTGATAGAAAATATAAAACACATAATTACAAGAAGGAACATGTATTTTTTTATCAAATGCAGAAAAAGGTAATAATACTAACTTTTTAAAATCACATCTTTTTGATTTTCATTTAAATCTAAGGAACGTTTATATGATTGAGCAGCTCTTTCCAAATGTCCAGATTTTTCAAGAATGTCCCCCATCAGCTTATGTGCAGGTGCACTTGTATCCTTGACACTGAGAAAGCCAGCCAGGTACCTATATTAATATTATCGAGATAAATTACTATATTGTAAATAATAACACATACACAATCTCGCAAGGATGCAGACTTACTTCTTTGCAGTATCATACTCCTTAACGTCGAAATACAGTTTGGCAATGTTGTAGCCACGGAGGTTTCTCTAAAATAATACAAAACATGAATTAGGTTTTGCTAAACAATTACTAATCAGTTTATGTTCGTGAAAAATGTATATCCTGTATATAAAAAAAATTATGCAACACTTCGCAGAAAAAAAGGATCACAATCTAAAATTCATGGTCCAGTGTTAAGAGGCAATGGCAATGCTGATTTGACTCCCCAATCCGACCATACCAGTTCTTATATTAGATTAGGTAAATTTGGGGTGATATTATCTTCATTAAAAATCTGGTAACATCACAACTTCAGTCTTCAGATGCAGGTAAATTTGTGTGTCGGGGTTTTATGGTACATAAGCAACACAGGCTATAAGGCACCAAAACAATGAGTGGGGTGAGGGAAAAGAAGATAAAACATAAATCTGTAAATGGGCTACACTGTACTAGATGAGTTTAAAACGTATCTTAAACAATGCAACAAGGATTGGAAATGAAAATGGCGGTTTTGTTGGAGAACTGACTCAAACAAAAACTAAAGTAGGGGGCAGCAGACCTGGGACGGGAACCTCGGTCTTCCAAATGCAAGGCAGAGCTATGCTCGGTGGTTCCTTTGTGGGACTGAAGAGGAATTATGTTTTTGGACATGTGTAACAAAGTAGATGTAAAGAAAGGAAGGTTCCGCTCAATTCAATGTTTTCAATACTGTACAGGATGAATATCCCTTATCAGAAGAGTTGGGATCAGATGTGTCCCATGTATTTCGGACCAGAATTCCTTTATTGATTAAATACACTCTAAATCCTCCATTGACTTTAGCATAAGGGTGGCGGTGTTGTGGAGACGAAATAGTTTGTAGGCTACTATAGTGCTCCAACCTTCCCTGATGCTGACGCAGTGTGTGCCAAACCTTTATAAAGATTTTTTTTTTGATTTTTTAGAGCAAATCTAAGAACTTAACAACGGGAGGAGGGTTTCGAAGTAGGAGGGAGTTCCCATACTTTTTTACTGTAGGGCCAAAACAGTAAAAACGAAGCATCGATCTGTAGTAGGCTATTTCTGTTGGATATACACTGTATGACAACAGTGCTACCTGAAAATAAATTGTGGTGATAGTAATACAGCTATCAAATTCTTTCAGGAATATCTTATTTTCATGATTTGATGTGCTCTACAGAAAATAAATGTGAAAGGGGGATTCCCGTTTTAAATGTAGGCCTACGGTGGCCCATTTTGGCGCCTTTCAAATCAGGGTCAGTATACTCGTGGGGAATGTAATCACAATGCGGGTGTGCTCATAAAATACTTCACATACTTTCGCTACATCGTAACTGAGAATTATGCATCAACGGTACCTTAATCCCAGCTTCTTTATACATGCAAGAATTATTTTTCAAAAGTTAGCACGCACCAACAACATAGGAAAATGGCGATACCGGCAACTCACCTCATATTCGTTCTTTATCTTTGACGCGATGTCCGCCACGTGCTTATCTACGTCCTTCTTGGTCTTGAACATCTTTCAGACCAAGTGGATCCTCTTAAAATACGACCAATTACTTCAATTTTAATCCTCACCGATTATTGTGCTACAATGTAAAACATCAACATGATAGCCTTCGCAGAGCACTTGAAAAACGAATGCAGCTAGCAGAGTAACTCTGCAGCTAGCCTCCAGATAGCGCAGCGCACTTAGCAGCAATACTTTGACATTTGCTGAGGTCACCATGAGCACTGTGCCATGAGTCCGTGACATCTACCACAATAAGTGTAAGTGTAATTTCCCCCTTGTTTATCTTTACGTAACTCACAACAACTGTGTCCAACCGCAGAAGAACTTCATAAAGATGTTGTTAATTATTGAGGACGAACACAAAAAGCACTTACAATTTTTGACAGAACTTGATTCTAACGGTTCGTAATGAAAATTGTAACGTCGATGCTGTATTAATTCGTATATCTTATATGTACATGTAGGCCTACTATTTTTGTTTCATTTACATGCAGTTGTAGAGGAATTTTGCCGAATTTCTGCTGAATTCATTATTAAAGGCAGCAATAATAAAATATACCAGTCGGCAGCTCGTAAGTGTATTGAAAAATATATTTCATTTGCAGTTACCTAATTAATACATAATTAAGCATATTCACACGACGGATGAGTCAGACAGGTAATTTGGCACGTACAGCAAAGTACATGTGTTCTTGCACACAATTGCCACAAATTTTTGATAACATATATCATATGTAATTATATAATGCTTATGAAGAAAATATTTATTTGTATTGCAACCCCTATCGTGTACCCAGCCTAATTATCTATCAAATTATAAATTATGACTTCCTGTCATTTCAATTCAGAAGAGGTGTGATGTTATCCTTAAGCGACGTACCCACTACAGCCCCACATCGTACATCGCACACCCAACATGGTAAGTCGTGACGAAAGCATGACGCTTTTGTTGGGTGGTAGTGTGGACGTGGCTGCACATTTTCATCAGGCCCAACAAGCCTTAAGCTGGGTGTCCACCAAGAGCACCACGCTCGTGGTGCTCTTCACGCATTCGTTTTTCGAACTACTCCACGTGCAAAAGACATTGCTTGGATAGCAAAATGCACGCGCAGTTTGGAGCCTACGCTCGCCACGTTTACAACGCCCTTAGTGGACACCCAGCTTAAGCTTGCCGAGCGGCTTTAGCCGTTTGCAGGCTTGCTAAAACTATTAGCAGCGACCGTTTCGTGAGGCACTTTTGAGTCGCACCGATTTTCCTTTTGATTTTTTTTTTCAGTATTCAGAGGCCGCGGCATTTGCTTGTTCCTCGTTGTTTTCGGAATATTTAGCGCGCTGAAAGTGCAAAGGTTTCGCACGACGTTCGCGTTGTGCTCGAAGCTGCTCTTCGCGCGCCTTGCCGTGATTTAACGCGTTGCCTGCGTTATTATTAAAAGCGTTTAAGGGAAAGGTGGCGTTGGCGCATTAAACACGCGTACGACTCATGAAAATGTTACCAAATAAAGGCAAAAGGGGAGATATACGTGGTGTACACGAACATATCTTAGGTTGACGAAGAGTCGTCGGGTAATGGCCAAAAGCTTTGAAGAAATAAATGCCGAAGACGTGACTCGAGGATTGAACGACGCTAAATTGGCGGGGATATAAAGTAGCGAGGATAAAAGCAAATGGCTGCGAAGCCCAAATCCTCCTTTATAGTTAACCCGCGTCGGCGAGTTCAAATCTCGCGGATAAGCATTTATTTATGGTACGTTCTTTCATCCAATTGCACCATCTTTGAAATTTGAATCGTCTTTTTTTTTACCGATTATTTCTTAATGCACCACCGGCCATTCATCACTTCTTCCAAAGCGTTTGTGGAGTTCGGTTGGGTCGATCGATACTTTATTCATTTCAACTTTTTTTTAATAAGCCGATAAAAATGGTTTCCTAGATATGCATGTAAGGTGTCCTCTGTGAGGCGTCAACATGTTGAGCACGATTACAGTAAAACCTAGGAAAGTGACCGCCTGTTTATGTTGCCCACTTTTTAGTGTATTGTTTTTTCTAGTGTACGTTTGCTTCGTAAAAATTCTCTGTATAGTGACCAGTGTGTGTTGTCTTTTTTGCGACTGACCAGATAACGGATGAGTTGCCTGTAATATAAGGCAATAAATAAACTGTATGTAATGCACATGGTCATGATGATTTTTTACTTTTTTGGTTTTGTGGTTTTTATTACATACATTACAGTCTACATGTTTAAGTACAGTGCACATGTATATAAGTTTTGCAACGGTTTGTTATGACCATAGTGTATGAAAAAATCAGTATGGTAACTCGATCCGCCCATGTTTACCTAGCCACACTTACGCAGCGTCGCATATAGGGATAGTATATGGTTGAAAAGTGGCTCATTCCTACTTCACCGAACTACTTCATCGTTCACTAGTTCTAACCGGATTTAGGTGAGGTAGAGTGAACTACTTCGTTCACTTTTTTATTTTTCGTTCTCGCCGTTTGAATATCAAAGGTGCCGACACGGAGCTACTTTACTGGTCTTTTCGTATTCTGTGGTTATGACCGAGCTTAATATGGCGACCTTGGAGCCTAACGGTGGAGGACACCCTGTATTGGAATTCAACGAGATCCATCCACGGGAACGTAAATATATGCCAAGTTTAATAAATTCGGAGTCAGTCTTGCGAGCAATCTTTAAATGGAATTTCCGCACTACTGCATGAGTGGCGGAAATAAAACCAATTAAGGCATAATTCTCGATTTTTTTTGTTCGTCGTAACGAAATCGTTGGACGCTTATTTCTCCTATTCCTACACTTGGCAAAAATGCTCGTTCTCTGCCCTCGCACGTCCATTTGCGTGTTAAAACAAAGTGTACGTCTGACTCGGGTTACTCGTCCTTAGAACTTTTTGAAACTTGGGCGTTTCTTGGTGCGTGCATCGGCACCTCGTGCTTTTCCCGTAGCCTAAGGTCCGCAATTGCTCACGGTTAATTTGATCTAAGAACTTTGAAAATGTGAACTGTCCTGGCCAGATTCCATTCTTTGCATTTGAGCTCTGCATTCGACGTGAAATCCGCCCATAAAACTGCTCTCTTGCTTTTCTGCTCTAAAACTGCAGTCGGTGTCACTCCGGTGGCGGTTCTGAGCACATTATTCTGCTCAAATGGCAATAGCTCGCTGGGGCCGCACACAGTATATATGCATCGATTTAAAGGCTCCGCTTTGCATTTTATTCGCCTTTTTGAACACTTAGGAAAATTCTCTGTTTACCGCATTGCCTATATATTGCCCAATATTCTTCCTTCTAGCTCCCAACGTCTTCTTCGTAAATTGAGTCTGCCCGAAACTTAAGTTCGACCGCGCTGCTCGGAATTGCCATCAATTCTCTATTGACGCGAGGCCCACGCCAGATTTACCTAACATAATGCAGAATTTGACGCGAATTCATCGGAAAGAAATCGTATTTCACAATAAATGACTCTCGTCGACTTATTAAACTTAGGCATAAATGCATTCGGAATGGCGTAAGTCCTTCGACGATGTTTGTTCTATGTAAATTAAGCCGTTTGCTAAGCTCCCCTCCTGCGACAACTTTTAATGGAACTGCTAGGAAAAATGAGCTTAAGTCGAGCTGAAATCTATTGTCTGGACCCCCTCTTAGATTTCGTGCAGAACTCGAGAGGGGGCGTGGTGAAAGTGACATTTAAGATCAAGTCACTCTTTGGGAATTCCGAGATGGGAACGCACCTAGGGGACAATAGCTGAAACTTTGTTTCCGACTCTGGAAAACGAATTTCTGAAACTGGAATACAAGTTGTCGAAACTAGGCAGTAATCGACTTTTCCGAATTGTGAGTTACCAGCTTCGGAAACCAAATTTCAGTTTGTTTCCTCGGTGTATTCCCATCTCAAGTTTTCCAAAATTGTGCATCGATTGATACTTAATATACCGTGTATAGATCTATGCCTATTACTGTTCGAATTAAAATTAGCGTGCTCTTTACCTGTCCTTCCTACGCAACAATCCAAAGTACATGGATTTCACATTTATTTTCTAAAGCGTTGTCGTGCATATACGGTATATGATCGATATTTAGTTAAGCGAAAAAACTATTCATTGCCCTCGATAGATGCTTGTCCAATTTGTTAGGGTTTCCAGCATGTCCAGGCCGTAGAGCTCTCGTGGGAGCGTCAATTCTATTACTGTCCAAACTAGACAGGTGACCGAATCGCATTCAATCGATGGAGCGTTTGAGCTGTTGAGGACATAGTTCGAGCTAAAGAACTTGCATAGTTTTTGCGTCAACATCTTACTTCAGCTGACACTTTATGAACGTTTATTTTATTTTGAGTATGTTGAAGGAGATTGTGAATTCATAATTTGTTTTCCATATGCACCGTACAGGGGCTAGATCTTGAACTCGCGCAACCGAAAATGTAAACGTGCTCCCGTTTGCTCATTGGTTGTGGGAGTGCGCTCCTAATACGTCATCGTGACTTCACAGAAGTGAGTTGCTCAAGTTTTCTCCCTCCTTTTGAGAGGCGGTTGTACGTGAGCTTTCAAGACGCTACCTGTGATGAAATATTGGTGCAATGGAGGGTTTCATGTTAAAGTGGGCGGGGAACATGCGAATTCGTTACAGGGTGTCTAGCAAATGAGCCAAAAATGAGCGATTTACAGTCGCATTTTATTGGTTATTCATGCCTTCGTTTCTGATTGGTTGACAATTTCTCACTGATTGGCTAAAGGACGCAGGCATTTCATCGGTGTTCGTCCGTTTTCGTTTATCCTAGATCGTGCCATTGCTTTTACCAAAAGCACCATTAATATCTGTCTGTTTCAGTTTTCACCATTTTCTGAAAGGCACTGCAGATACGGTGCCTACAGTGGCTCTGATTGGCCAGCGCCAATCTTCAACTTAGGTGGCGTTATGAGCTTCGTTGTGTACAACGTAACCTGTACCCGCCCCTAACTATAACTTCATAACTTTGGTTGCACTGCCAAAGTTGAAGATCTGGCCCCAGTATACGGAGCTATACTTGATCATTGCAGTGAGCGAACTCTCGTTGAATTTTGAGTTTTTCCTCGTCGAGATTGTCAAAGATTATAACTCGGGACTCAAAAAGATGTGATGCAGACGTTGAGGAGGGTAGGATTTGGCGTAGGATTCGAACGAGCTTCCAAAGCGCCCCCAAACGGTCGTTTTTGTTTCTTTTCTTAAAGTTTTCTGGCCTGCGTAATTGACTTTTCCCAAAGCCTTTTTTTGTTGTTGGAATGGAGCTGTTGCGCGGGACATTCTGTATTCACCCGGGTCCTATTTCGCATGATAATGCATTGTTTTTATAACTTAATAGATAGCTGGAATCGTAATTTGGAGTGCGGGCCAAGTACGACGTCCCTGAAAATTTGTCTCGCGGAAGAAAATCCTTTTACTGTTGAGGCGGAAGAAAGTTCGTTCGCTCACTGCGTCCTAGAGGTGGGTTTTAGGGGGGGGGGGCCTAGCTAGGATAGTGCTGGCAAATGGATGTAAATAGAGTGTCGTAAAAAAAAGATGTCTATTCCCATGACTCGAGTTGCTATTGACATTGCAGTCTTCTGGAAAGTGGCAGAACACTAACATCGGAGGAGGAGATTGCTCAGTGGTGGATGCAATACCGACGACGGCCCGCGCGCTTCCTAAACTTAGGTCTTTGCCTAAAAGCTTAAGCTGACTGCTGGAACAATGATTGCAGATGCAGGAGGTGGGAGGGGAGGGGTTTGGAAGGCCTTAATAACGGGGATTTTTCAATGGGGAAATGTACATGTCGAGGCGAACGATCCATGCATGAAAAAACCATTGACATTTTGGATATAAATGTTTAACGTTTCGGTTGACGTCTTGCGTTTCGAGTCCTCTTCTTCAGGCCCCAAATGAAGTTTTTGCGGGGCAAATATTGACGAAGCGGATCTGGGGACGGTATTCGTGGCGTCATCTGGTTTCGTTTACCACCCAAAGGGTACGTTCACGTTGAACTTGTTTCCAGTCGCTGGCAAACAGGATTAACGTGAACGCACCCCAAAGACTGGTGGTCTGAATGATGAAAATGTAAAGTGTGGCAGGACCTCCGAACTACGCGCGTTTTAATTTGTTCTATTTTGTGTTAACAAACGTTGAATAAAATATACATTTTTTTTCACCACGTGAAATAAACTTCAAGTTCGATGTTATTGTTAACCTAATTTTCAGTTTCTCCTAACCTCGTTAGGAAACAAAATCTTTTGCACGTGAAATCCAAATTTGTTCTCGAATAATTTGCCCAACTCCTGTTTTGATATCTCTTGAAGCACTTCGCAAATCCTCAGCTGGGTTGGCATTTTGTTCTACTTTATAGTCTAGTAAATAAGCATTTCGAATTGCTTTTGCGCGTTTAGGAGTACAAACAAAACAAAAGAACGATAGAATTTTATAATGGGAATTTCTGAGCAGATCGATAAAAATGATTACGTTGATGCACCCATCGTTCTCTACAACGTTTTATGTCTCGATTTTAATCTGGACTTCAACTGATGTAGGGCTCTTTTTGTCCCCCGTTTGCCCTCTTCGACTTGTTTGCTTTTACATCAGCGGACCCGATGTAGATTTGAATACGATTTCATATTAAGATGACTCAAAACCATTAAATTGTAAGCGGTTTTTTTCGTTTCAGTTTAATTTTTTATGAACCTTCGTCAGACTACCGTATATCCATCCACCCCCAACCCACAAGAATCACCATTGTCCCGAGTTGCATGTCCGAACATGTTTTTGCTTGCCGTGCAAAGCGCAAATCAATAACGGTTTACTAGACTGACAAACACGAAAATACCTTCTATGGAAACGGTTTTTTTTATAACTGCAAACGTTATGCTGTTGTTAATGTAGATACTGTTTCTCTTATTAATCTCACAGAAAGTTAAATTGTTTGACTATTATGCACCCTACAAATAAAAAAAATCTTAAACGAAAATGTTTCATCATTTTTCTATACTTAATTTTTTCTCTATTTCGATCAGGTTTTACCCTGCAAAAATACATGTATATCATGTTGTATTCATAATTTCTTTTTAGTCTTATTTTCGTGCATAAGAAAATAAATAAATAACCTCACCATTTTGGGAGGATTCTTGGAAATGGGTCTAAGTTCCCGAGCCGTTGTTACGGTGGCTCGGAAAGCAGGTTCATGGGTCTATCGTCTACTAAGGTATGTTTATTGAAGAGATATTGCTCGGAGAATCGTCACATTTCAAAGGCCGAAACCACGACGAAAGCTATAGGGTATATTTAATGTGCAAATGGTCAAAAGTAAATAAAGGAGCGGAGGAAGAGGAATCCGCGATGAGAGAAGAAGGGAGAAGAAAAAAAAAAGCCCAAAGCCATCTTTTTTTGCTCCGATGGATTGTGTGGGTTGGAGAATTGAAGATCTAAAAGTGATCGAAAGATGTTAAAACACTTTCTTTCTTCTTTTCCTCTAACGATATTCACGGTATAAATGGAGGTCCGATAGCATCGTAATGGGTATCTACTTTAAATGGAAGAGAAAGGACGTGTTGTGGCAGACGTTCAATTGGATTTCTATAAAGGCGGATGGGCCAATGACCGATCGGCGCTGAAAGGCAACTGCCGAAAATGACAGTTAAGATGACTAAAAGTGGCTTTGAAATGGGAAAATAAATGCTTTTTGAAATCAATCCGCTGCAAGGTTGCCGCCGCTGGAGATTATGAAATAGGCTAGAACTAAGTGACGCCTCGCTTTTTTCCAATTTCCATCGCCCTCGACGATTTTATGGGCGACCCTTTCATGCCCTGCTACACCTATGCGAAAGGGAATTTTATCCTAATGTCGAAGTGGGAGGAAGGGTTCTCCACCGATCGTATTGCTTAGCGTTATGTATAGGTACGGTTGTTTGCTATCTTTTGTTAAAGGTTAAACGCCCGTAAACAATTTTTACTGTTGGAAATGGTGTAAGTTTTATAAAATTGATTAGCATTTCGCCCGACACTTAACGACAATCCAACCTCGTTAAGACGAATTCGAAGGGATGAAGAAATGTATTCGTTTAAACCGTAGTTCGTATTATCAGAAATCAGTAAAAGTAAATTTCAAAATAAAAAATAAATGTTAAAAAGTCAACATACTTATACTACGAAGTTTTTTTTATTGCACAATATCTTAAAGTAACCTTATTGCACAACTTATTGCACAACCTCGTTAAGACGAATTCGAAGGGATGAAGAAATGTATTCGTTTAAACCGTAGTTCGTATTATCAGCAATCAATAAAAGTAAATTTCAAAATAAAAAATAAATGTTAAAAAGTCAACATACTTTTACTACGAAGTTTTTTTATTGCACAATATCTTAAAGTACACAATTATGATTTAACTAAAACGATCCTCCATCGAAGATTGTTTATCTTCTAAGTAACGTACCTTAACGTAAAGGCTTGGGATCTCGAAAATTCGTTCATCGTAACCGGAAATTTGTATTATCCGAGTTAGTCTTAAACGAAGTAGTTAAAATTATTCGCCAATACGCTAGAACAGGGATTGGGAATTAGTTCGTAAAATCTATAATTTGTATTTAGCGAGGTCGTCTCAATGAGAATCGATTGTATACGTTTGATGCATTTTTTTAAATATTGGGGGAACTCAATGTATGTCCCAGCGTTAATGCCTTTAACAACAGGTTGGATAAACATTTATTCACCAATTAGATAACTTCGACTTCAAGCCCCTGGCTTTGCTTAGTTTTTGTTCATATTATTATTATTATTATTATTATTATTATTATTATTATGAATGTATCTGAAATGCGCTTCTCTTTTAGTCGTACCGTGCCCCTGTAGTTCTGTAGTTAGGCAATCATTAATAGCACGTTGACATTGCGGTATTGCTCGTTGTCAACGCAAATTTGCCAGCATCGTATGTCCAGTTTTAGAACGCTGATAAAATTTAAATTAAAATAATACAAACTTACATTGCTTTGACGATTTTATCGAAATATTTTGACAATTTAAAATTATTCTTCCTCCAAGTTTGTTGTACCTAATACACGATTTATCAATAGCAAAAAAGATCCATTGTTAAACTTGGTAAACTTTAAGCAAGTATACAAAATTACTTCGGATTAAGTATATTGCCGATGGAAGGATCGCCAGTACGTATACGAGGAACACTAGTAAATGCCCGCAAGATATTCCTAATCCCCACCAATCAAACTTTTTATTACTCGATGATTCCGTGAAGAACATTCCGAGCATCGAGAAAATTTAGAAATTTCTGTGAAATATGCCATAGATTTGGTGACACTAGAACTTCATTAGCATAGCAGGCCTCTTCCTCGGAGGTAGAGGCTTCTATTCTGACGAGTGCAATAAAATGTCGCGAAATCTAATAGTAAAAATAAAGATGGAAAAGTGACAAAAAAAGGTCGATTTTGATCTTCCGAGTTACTTCGCTCTACTATTTTTTTTTTTTTTTTTTTTTTTTTTTTTGCCACAGGATAAGGAAGAAAATGCGAACGGGGTCCTCGGCGGATTTCAGGCGCGCATCTCTAAAAAAAAATACTCGTAAATCACATTTTAGGTGTAGCTAAGCGTAAGAAAAAGTTCTATTGAGAAAAAAATAGGAAGGAAGAAACAATTTTTATGGATAGAAAAAAAAAATTGAAAAAAAAGCATCAATCCTACATATCAATGGTCTTCTCACCACGAGCATAAATACCATTTCTCATTCGCTCGTTCGTATAAATATAGGCAGAGGCTAACTGTTATAATAATATTCCGGTCGATAGGAAGAAGAAAATGGACGTGGGGACTTTTTTTAAAAAATTTTCAGTGCTTTTTTATGTCTTGCCTCGAACAATTCATGAATATTTTAATAACTATTCGGTGTTTTACTCTACTATCTTTTGTGAGATTCTTTGCATGGAGAACAAGATTTTTGCATCATGAACCCTCATAGCATTCTTAATCCACGTAACGCTTCTAGGTCTGCGCGTTAGTCTTAAAATTTCTCTGAATTTCTTTAGTTACATGGCCACACGATGAACTAAATAGAATTGCAAACTAATCTAAGTGTTATAATGTTTATGGGCTACGTCCACGCTGAATGAACTTTTGTAAAATACACATTTTATACTCCCCCCCCCCTCCCTTCCTTCCCCTCCAGAAACAAATGGCAACAAAAAGAAGTTCCTCTAAATTTCCTTAAGTGTTAACTTAGTTTAAGGCTACCGGAAGCGCTTTAGTAGTGGAATAGTTATCGAGTGTTATTTCTGTACAGAAAATGAAACTATCTACACGTACTGTATATAAGGGTATTCATTTTCGAGAATTGCATTCCAGCCTATTTTTGTTTGATTCATTCAAGCTTGTAAAAAAACCCAAATCGATTCATGTTTTGCCTTCCATTTCAAACCAGCTACCATTGTACGAATAACGTTCACTCCTTTCAAAAGTTGTTTTGAAACATGGCAACTGACAATCCGACTATATTGTTCAGTTCAACGCTTCGTTTCCACCGAAGTTATTCAAAAAATTGGTCAAGTTGACGTATGACAAAATATGGGCGCTATTTGGCTCATTTACTTTCACTGCATGCTTTGCCTTGATGCAGCATACAATCTTTACCCTCTATCTCGTATAGTTGGTGTGTTATTTCGTTAAATCTCGCATGTTCTTCGCATCGACCTATTCACTATTTTCTTAATATAGTTGGGTGTAGTCATCTTGCATTTTCTGCTCGGTAGCGCAATGTCCTTGCTGCCTAGTGGTCCGTGTATATCAATAGTAACAGCTGCTTTGGGCATTTTTATGTCCTCTGGTTGTTAAATCTTTGGTGTTTGTTGACGTCCCCATTTGCATGTTGTCCTCTTTCTACATGTGTATCCCGATAGCCTATTTTGCATCATGTACTCGTCATCTCCTTTAATGTCTAAACGTTAAAATTTAAAAGTTTTTGCAATTTCTGCACATTCTCAACTATCTTTAATTCCAAACTCTTATGTTTGATCTAAAGTTCTGTTTATTTCACTCTATATGTTAAAATACCTGTTTGTTGACACGTTCCTTTCAACAAAAATGGACATTTTATGTGTAAATTGAGTGACTTTGTTTCTACTGTGATTCACGAGGACGTATAGATCACACAGGCTAGACAGATGCACAAGGACAAGTTGTCACACACTCAGTTTTAGCGCCATTATGCCCTTTTTCACAATGCAAGAACCTAGGACTAAGACGGTCACAGGCGCCATCTTGAAAACGTCACTGTCTCACAATAGCTTGTTCAACTAAAACATGTCGTAAAGCCATTTAGTAAAGCGTTGTAACCAACTCTATGATTTTCAAGTAGAAAATCCCAGAATGCCGTGTGTTTTAACCAGAACCATGCAAGGACAAAATTAGAGCACTTGCCTAATTTGTCTCAGACAGCAAGAACGGAAGTGTAACGCAGAAATAACGTGGCTAATTTTAATCTGCGCATGTGCCACGTCATGTCCTAGTTCTAGGTCCTTGCATTGTGAATAGGGCATTAAGGCGCAATACTGTAGTAGGGATCCCCTTCACGGCTAGGATGGCTATAGCCTTGGCATCTCCAAGGAAATTTCAATGTTCGTAAATGACACTTTCTAGATAAGATAACAGACTAAAATAAATATGTGCAATCGTTGCATACCTATATATGTTCTTACATACATTTAAAGAAAATTATAAGGTATACAGTACGTATTTTAAATTAATGAAAGGCGTTAGGGCTAACTGCCTTCTTTTTTTTAAATGAACACATGGGGCAAATCCTTGATTTGTCTCTAAGGACAAATCAAGGAGTTGCCACAGTGTGTGAATGGTATGTTTGAAAAACAAATTTTATTGCTGTATTATAATTAAACAAAGAAACAAAAAATAAAATAGGATTTGGTTGTGCTAGTGTACCTCTATTATTGGATAGTTTTGCGTTTTCACGAAATATGGAAAATTATGAAATTAAAAATGGAAGTTTTTTGTGACAACTAGCCCCGGTCTCTCCTACATTTAGTTAAGAACTGATTGTTAACTACAAATGTGGTTCCTCGTTATGTTGAATTTGCGATCACACACACACACACACCTCCTGCTATGGTTTTGATTTATACAGTAGGCCATTTCGCTGACGCTTTCAGTTTGTCGGTTGATGAGATAGATATTTGGCAGTGAGTGAATTTATAATTGGGGCATGAATGCGTGGAGCCTGACCCGCATGCCGGTAAACATACTTCCAAATGTTTGAGTTATTGATTATTATTCATGCGCACGTATGTACATAATGTGCGTTTTATTTCCCCAAAAATTCGCGAAGCGTGCAACTATATAAATTCATCATATTTCTTTTCTTGATTTCAGTCAATAGCTCGAAACTAATTTTGCATTATAAGTTAAGCAAGTGGAACGTGAGGTATTATTCGTTGGATTTAGATATTAATTTGTTCGCCCCGTGATTCCTCTTTCATCTCGATATCAGCTCAAAAGCACGCTTAATTTCAGTCTGTTCTGCGAATTTTGATGTTCGTTCGGTATTGAAGTTTTTGTTTTGCATCACTGCAGATGCATGAAAACTAAAGTTTTGTCGTGGAATTTAATCGGTTGAAACTGGTTTTTTTTTTTTTTTAAATCCGTATTTTATTAGACTCGCGTTGTTATTCAATCTCTCGGATATTTATTTTATACTTTTTTATACTGTTCGTCTATCATTTGCACAACCGACAATTCAGGCATATACTGTAGATGAAGCTCTTATTTTGAAATGTTGCACTCATTATCCCGTGGTAGCAGAAGTGCTGCTTGGCCCCTTTTTCGAACGTATTACATGTATAGGCTATGTAACGTGCGACGTTATGTTACATGAACATGTGTACAGTATGTTAGTTTAGCAGTTGATTAAATTCGTGATATAATCAGTAAGCCAATTCTATTATTGAAATTCACGAAAACCAACAGCGCCATCTGGGGATTTTTTACCGAGCCTGCATTCCCGTTATGACATTTCTTTGTGAACCGCAATGCATACGGTAATGAATTATCTCCGACCTTTTTTGAAATATGCTATACTATATTCACTTCGAGCAAAAGGGTTTTTAAAATTGTTTAGATCAGCCGAATATTGACGACATGAAAGTTCACTTTAAGTATTATTTTTAATTAGTAATTTGCTCTCCCTCGTGTTTTGTTTTTTATCGTGGTCGGCGAAATTTCAAATACTATTGGGAGATCATTCTAACACGATCAAATAATCTCGCAATATTATTCGTCGTTTTTTAAAAACAAAGAATGTCCATATTCTATTTTGTACAAGAAAGTGCACTTAGAAAGCGCACTTCACTCGGGTTTTGATGTAAATGTTCAGGGTATTTTTCACTACTGTAATATTCCTTTCAACGTAACTTCACAAGCTTTGCTTGTTAGGCCTTAGGGCGTCGACTCTTTTGTCAATGGATGGGAATCACAATATGTAAAGCTTACGATGCATTCGATTACCTGTACTTCGTAATATTTTGGAGCGCTCATTAATTGTTCGTTTTGGTAGGGCAAGATCATGCATGTACAACTGTACGAATACACATTGTCAATTATTCCAGCGGGTAAATTCAAGCGTAGTAACTTTATATTGAGCGAAATGATACTTGTAAAACACTTTCGTAGCAATAAATACGACTTTCGGGAACTGGCATTTTTGAAAAATCAAAACCTGAAAAAAAAAACTAATCCTGTCTCCGCTGTTGATTTCTATGCAAATTTGCAGACAGTCAGACTATGTTCGAAATATTTATCAGACAAATTCAGACACCCTTTCGACTATAACTTACGTTTATTACATGATATGATAAAAATAATCAAAACTTCAGTTTAATGTATATGTATTAAAAAAGGATTTTTCGAACTTTAGTATCTTTAGCTGTCTTAGTTTGCAGCTTTTATGATCCTATTTTTAACCTGTTAAACCTCTACGCAAAATTTGCTTACCTTACGTTGTTTCAGTCCTGTTTTTCTCGCAAGTTCGAACATATAAATTACCCATAATTACGAATAAATAAACATAGAAGAATTTGAAAACCGACGTTCTGCATGTGAATAACACGTTATTTCCATTACCTGCGATTGAGAGATCAAACTGCAAGTGCGGCATGTGGATTTTGCGCTGTCTGTTATTTTCTGGTTAAATATCACATTTAAGAAAATGCAACACTTTTGATAAAGAGTTAAAGGATAGGATCATGAGCATCCCACTGGTCAACGAGCGTTCCTAATTGAAGAGGAGTTCGCACTCGTTGCATTATTTCTCAGTAACGGCACAATGCACTCATCTTCTCTTTATCGTGGCTTTAAAATAAATGGTTTTCTATGTGTGTTTTTTTCTTCTTTTCGTGTAACGTATTGCCGCTGAATGTGCAAAACTGCTCATTTTTGGCGATCTTTCATTCACTTGGGGGAATTTGGTTAGGAGATGTAAAGGTTGCGCCACCATATGGCTCTTTAATGGCACTCGGCCACATATTGGCAAGTGCATTTTATCGTTGCTTCGTCGCCATTGGATCGGCAAGTATACATTGGTCACATGGTCAGTGAACCCCTTTTTACTCTCCCACTTACCAGGCTTACTCCTGGGATACATCGAGCTGGTCCAATGTTCGCTAGAGGCGTTTTCCTTTGTCACGAGTTCATTTTTTTCCCTCGCTGACCAATTTGACAACGTTGCAAATACATTTTTTTTTTAAATTTCCATCAGTTTTATCACGGTGTTTGTCTTGGGGGTCATTTTCATATGGTATCTGGGGCTAAGGGCTGCGTTCGTGCAACTTTCTCATCTATAAGTATGTGGCAGTATCGATATTTCATTCCTAGTTTGGGTTATGACTTACAAGATGGCGCCACAGGAGTGGGAATAAAAATTCATGAAAATAAGGCAAAACTTAGGCGCAATGTAGTTAATTGTAGGGTCACTTTATAATCTATCGAACTTCTCAGCTCATTGGCACGTTTCTATTAGAACTCATGCGAAGTTAAAAATCTTTAAAGATGGGGCACTTTTGATTTCTACGGCTAGCTGATTGTATATAACTAAATTTGAGCGAGGAAGTGTACTAATGGGATTTATTTGAACCTCATAATAAAGACATTTAAGAGTAGTAATAAGGAGTATTCTCTGAAATCTCGTTAGCTATTGTCGGGAAAAGACTGGAGGGAAATTTTGAAGCTATGTAATTATTTTATTTTATGTATCATCGATACTTTGGAAGTGGATTCTCGCTGTTTGTGGTGGAAACTGTCAAAATTGCAAAGATGCAATGAATGAGCGACCCCTGGCGCTGCAGCACAGGGGCCCAGTTCTTGGTGTCTCTACCGAAGTGTTCCCAATAAGCTTTATTAACCCACTTATTAAATATGCCAACACGATGTTCTTTCTCGATACCCCGATGCCATGATTCATATTTCATTGAATATTTTTGGGAAATATGGATCGTTGCGTCACTCTTAAAAATTGATGCCGAAGGGTGCAGCTGCTAATCAAGCAAAAACCTATAGCACATTTTAGTCACCAACCAGGGCTCGTCCTTGCCCATAAAGCTTGACAGGTTTAGATGAAATGAGCCTCATCTCGAGTGAAATATGAACATGCTGAAATAAAATATAACAGGAACAACATTACTGCCTGAAGAGGGGGATTCATTTCCCCTTTTTTGACGAAATTCGCTGTATTTTCCGCATGGTGCCAATTTAATGTTGATATTATTCTGTCCTTGCATTATTAAAACCAATCTTGCACTATATTTGATCACGAAAGCGAACTCCTTTGGATGTGTCAAAGCACGTATGGAATAGATAGATTGGGGTAGAAAGTATCCGTACAATTGCGAATTCAGTTCAACGCATTCTGGCGCTGCGCTCAAGTTACGTTTTGTTGACTAGAAAGATGTACGATTATACGTATTTGTACATCAATTGCACATTTTCTTCCACGATTAACGTTTTTTTTCAACATGGGTAGGCCCTACGTGTACGTTACTTCACTTACATATGCATGTACTTATATTTTTCTGTTACAAAATGAACAATAACACGCTGGTAAATATTGTAGTACTGTAATTTGCAGTTACAGTAAGTGCTGTGTTGTAATAGTAATAATATCTATGGAGTATTACAAGCTGTACGGATGCGGAACAGTGTTAGATACAGTATGAGTAAAGGTTTGCATTGACTTTGTGCTTCGCAAAACTTAAGCACTATAGATTATGCAAATTTTAATTAAAACCCGTGCGTATAAAGTTTGAGCCTCGATGAAGAGCATTTATTCACTGCGCGTCTTATTTTACTTTCATGTGAAGCAAATGATTTCAGGGATTCAGTCAAGATTGTGAGCCTTGCTCCAATGTGCTTCAAAAAGTTCAGCGATCAGACTTAATTACAGTCCCAAACGTCTGTTCATTATTTTTTAACTATGGAGTATTTTTTTAACAGAGTACAGTTTAATTCTAAGCATTAATACCATGGTATAAGCACTTATACCATTTGAATAAAATACACGTAGTACCAATCTTTATTTAGCAAATGGTCGTGTAACCTTGGCATATTTAGAAGGGAATGTGACAAATGTGACATCGTTTACCCCCTGCATTTCTATACTGCATGCTTGCGATTATGCAGATTTAGCGTGGAAAAATGACCGATAAAAATATCTCTTCGCAAAATGAAACTTCGCTCTGAGGTCCTCTTTTTTATTATTATTCAGCAATGCATTTACAAATGCAAATATTTGAGAAATTTTCAAAGCGAAGTTTATATACAATGTACTCATTCCTCGGTTCCCGCTTATAGTAAGGATCCTCCGGCGACTCGATTAAAAGCAGTTTTATTTTTTATTCGTCGTATACATGCATATGTTATACAGTATGTAATATACAGTACATGTAATGTGGCATATACAGTATGTTTGAGCGTCTACTTAAAATTAATGTTTTCCTATTTATTCTTTCGTTGCAGAAGTATGAATTCCCAACCACACATGAATCGGGAAACGGATCAGCCCGATGCGGATACCATAAAAATGTTTGTCGGACAAATCCCTCGCTCCATGGATGAAAACGACTTAAGGAAAATGTTCGAAGAATTTGGACAAGTTTATCAAATCAATGTTTTGCGGGACAAAGTTACTGGACAAAGCAAAGGTAAAGAACGA
This sequence comes from Megaphyllum sjaelandicum, assembly GCA_034698745.1. Taxonomy (NCBI): domain Eukaryota; kingdom Metazoa; phylum Arthropoda; class Diplopoda; order Julida; family Julidae; genus Megaphyllum; species Megaphyllum sjaelandicum. Next base: position 5,062 of record JAQGBX010000457.1, on the reverse strand, counting down.
CATTGCTATTGTTCTCTTTATTGAATTCAGAGAATGCTGCTTGATGACCAAAGAATGAATTGGAAACGTTAGTACACGTCGTCGTGTATTTGCTTCATGAACATGTATACTGTATATTTCCCACATCCGGAAGCGTACGTCCCACGAGGCCAAGATCTTTGGTGGGCTCCATACTACAGCTTATTTTAGTGCAAGTTATGATCTGCAGAGTTGATGATAAAATACGTCAGTATTAAATGATGATACAAAAAGTTAGCTATTTTGAAAAAGTTACAGTATATGGACCTGCCACGCAGAGCCCCTTACCCCTTCTTAATCTCTCCCATTCTAGAGTCCCGCCAGTTTTCTCTTCGCTTTTTATGGGATCTTATCAGTTTATTACTTGTAAATCGAATTTTGTTTTGGAAGCATTTTTGATATAAGCTTGCAGCTGCAAACTTCTCTGCTAATCGAGACGGTCGTTGGAACTGATCCGTCCTCTTTAATACTCGTGATTTTGTCATGGATTGAGGAGCATTCTTCCGTGGATATTAGTTATCTGTTATGACATATTTGCTTCGTCATTTTGTCTATTTTTAAATTAAAGCGGAAATAGCTGGCGGTCGAAATACACGCCGTCAACTATTTGCAGTATAGTTGAATGCATGAGGAATACATTGGTGAAATTCCTCGTTTGTCCTCGCTCGAAACACGACAACGCCCCCCTCATTGTTTCGTCATATTCGATGATGTATCGTGAACTCTCCTTGCTCTTACTCATCTCATCCGCACTATATTGTTTTTTTTCTCCCGCTTTTTAATGAAAATATCGTACGGGTTAATTAACTTAAGTGAAAATTATCTAACCTTATAACGAACCCTCGAGTCATATGCAACGTCATAATGCTCGTTACTGCTTGTGTCACTCGTGTCATATTCCCGTCGGATTTTCCAACTTGTTTTGTTTGCCTGAATGTGATGCAGATGTGACGTTAATAATAATGACTGTGGTAATTTGCTAAATACAATATCCTCAATCCTTAATTTACTGAGAACGTTATTAGATACGTACAAGTATACATGTACGCGTGCCCAAAAACATTACCTACATGTACATTGTGTATGCCATTTGCCGATACGTGAGGTTCTCTTGTCTTTGAAGCAAATTTTTGATCAAACATCAGTGTGCTGTGAACCCTAATTCTTACAGTAAAGATCCGCTCAGGTTTGAAAATGTGCTGGTGTACTTAATGAACTGATTTTCAAGACAGTTGGAAATTCTAATTCATACATGTACTCGATTTTATTTTGCAATCATCGTGAATGCATGCAGACTCGTCATAATGAGATTATCATTTGAATGTAGTTATCATGATCTGCAGCGCTTTTTAAGATAAACGGTATTATTGTGTATTTTTCAACTTTTAAGTAAACTTATTAATGCATCGGTGAATTTCAGTTGATTATTCTTTGAACAAAATCTGATCTGTTGGAAGTATTTAGAAGGTGGTCTTACCAGGTCAGGGTAAATACATTACAGTATGTTCCAGCGTTTTGCCCTATTTTAAATTTTAATTCTCATGGTAATTGAATGCCACTTTTTTCAAGGTCTCTGAATCTATCCGGGAACCATTGGAACGCCCCGTTCCAATCCCTCGTGATCTAGGGGTCTTGTTCTAATCACAAAAGATAGATATCTGGTTTAATAGCGCCCGACGTTTCCACTCACTTTTCTTTAAACTAACCCCGTAGTCCTTCTAAATTTGTAATGCGATTTAGTCATTCCACTAAAAAATAATACTCGCTTTTTGGAGTGGAAATTCGGTACGGCGTGTTCATCCTTATTTTTATCTCGCTAGATAGTCGCTGGGAGAAAGTTTCTTCTTCAATTCAATTTGAATCCAGTCTCTTTTTTTATTTCATTCGCAATTGAATATGATTGGTCTTAAATTCCTGCTTCTTCGATTTTATTTACTTCTCCCTCAAGAAGGATGATTCTTCCTCTTTTTATTTTCTCCTCTCTCGTTTCGCATACCCCGTCGGTTTTTTCCCAATATTCTCATAATAATAATATGCATGTTTTCAATAGGCTTTTCCTACTGCAGCATTTAAGAAAAAAAATCTTTCAGAATTCTTACTTCAAATAACATCGTTCGTATGGATACAATCGATTTGTTAATGTGTGAATAAGTTCATAAATGGAAAAGTGCGACGAAGCTCGCCCTGATTCTCCCCCCCCCCTTTCTTACCCTCACGCAAACAATGCGTATTAGCTATCCTTTCTAGTTGTAAAAAAAATCTATAGGCGGTATTTTCGTGTTCATAATTTTGTTTATTGAATTGCTTCAGGGCAGAAAAATCGTAAGGCGAAATTCGTTCCTCTGCAATGTGGCGCGATATGAAAGTGTTGCATTTTGAGATTTTTCTGCTCCGGTTAACAATAACAAAAATGAGTGGTACGCTATTCGGTAATGTACATGTATATAGTAAATGAATTTCCCAAAAAAGGAATGTTGATACGCTTTTTCGAGTAAATAAAAACAGTTTTCAAATGCCAGCGTTGAACAATTTCGCATACACAGCCGAACCTCTTTAAGACGAATCTCAAGGGACGTCAACATTTGTTCGAGGATCGTATTATCAGAAGTACAACTTTTGTCATGAATTCAACAATAACAACTATAAAGTTTCATCGAAGTTTAAATTAAATCCTACCCCACGCAAATGTACAACATAGGAATAGGAAAATGTTGAATGGTACGCCATTCGGTAGACTTTTACTATAATAGTAAATGGATGTCCAAAAAAAAACGAATGTTGATACGCAATTGACTTTCGAGTAAATAAAAACAGTTTGCAAATGCCAATTAACATTGAACAATTTTGCATACATAGCCGAATAACTTCTGTAAGACGAATCTCAAGGGACGTGAACATTTGTATGACTTTTGTCAAAAAAATTTTAATGTAATAACGTAACTTTTTTTTTCTTATCACCTAAAGTTCAATTTTTCAATTTAACGCAGCATAGCGTGAATGCTCGGAAACTCGAAAATTCTTTCGTTTTAGCCGAAGTTTTGCACAAGATTCCAATTCGCCATTTGTCTGAAATTTAGAAATTAACATTATTCTTACATACCCATGCAGGACGGGGACTGGAAATGAATTTGTATACTATCAGCAATTCGTGTAAAGCAAGTTCTTCTTAATGAGGTTCCATAATGTTGTCCGTTCTTTCTGAATGAAATACACTGTAATTTCTTCTTTCATAATGTAATATCTGTCAAATTACACGATTTCATAGCCAGGCATTATTCATAAAGTGACCATTTTTATTGGTTTATGAATAGCACGAGTCATGCTCGCACCCTTTTTTAATAGTGGTTGTTTCCGAGCCCGAATTCCTCGCCTTTTTTTATGGAGTTTTTATGCATAAAGTTTGACTAATACTTTTTCTGATAAATAAGATTAGGTCCTATTTGCGCAAGCTGAGCCCCACTAGAAGCCAAATTGCATAGATATGCATGGCATGTTCACCAGTTTGATTTTTTTTTCTTTCTCCATTCGCCTCCCGGATTCAATTTATATTGGATCCGATGTTTCTTTTTTTCTTCTCACTTTTATGTTATTTATGAATGTAATATACTTGACAATACTTAGAAATAGGATGAAATTCAGCTTGAATATCGGCTGATTGGCGCGGACCGCGTCAGCGTTTGTAATCAGAGGCTGGCACGCTAGCGATGCGAAGCAATCTTTCTTCACGAAATCCAAAGAGAGTGGAAGAAAAGAAGCGATTTTCCTATGCCTAATGTCACACTCGAGTGGGCCAATAAACAGGCAAATTTTTGCTATTGAAAGTGTACTCGGCATTGCCAGGAAAGTTGATCCAAAGTAGGTTTATCGTGAGAAAGGAAATTGTAAGCTTCTCCAACTGCAATCTTTTATTTGGAATACTAGTAAAAAAATCTTCAAACTTTTCTGATAAATATACTGCGCCGAGTCTGAATTCAACCCCATGCAACGTTATGTTACCTATATACTCGTGCAACCAACCGTCGCGTCGTGTCACGAGTGACAAATTCTGCTTTTTGTGACTTATTTATCAACTGGCTTGTAACTAAATGCGATAACTTTACATTAGTTGTTTCATATTATGACCTAGTTTTGGTATTTTACGCGATTTTTTCTATCTCTTTTTCTTACGTTTCCCAAGTTTTTATAACATTTACAACATACAGGCTTTTCCATTAGACATACAGTATGATGTTGCCGTAGCCTATTGCTACTGCCATTCTAAAGGAACTTTTTGTTGATAAAGTCGTTACTTAAATTTAGACGAGTTCGTTTCCAGGAACAACTGGCAACGCATTAGCGACAGAAAGCTCCTCTTTGTAATAATAATCCAGTGTGGTCGTAACTTATCATATATAATTTACATAGGAGAGCTTAACGGCAAAAGCCGGCGTCCCTATGGCCAGCGTGATGCACGTGGAACAAGAAAAGGCATCAGCGCGATATTAAAAAGTGTTTTAACCCTTTCAGTCACCTTGTACTTTTAAAGGGACATTTTTTTTTTAAAAAAAAGTCACATATCTCTGAAAAATGGGCTTACTGCTATAATTTTTTCACTAACAAATCGTCTATCATGTGCGGTATGTTAAATTATCATGGAGTGCACTATCTATGGAGTGCTTGTGGCATTTTTCTTAACAGAAAAGCATGGCGAAATTACCGGTTAAGAAATTTGCTTGTGAGGACCATAAAGATCAATTATTTCATCTATTTTGATCTATCTTTATTCAAATGAAGAATAAACTCATCCATGTCTCTATGACACAGCTCGTTGTGATTATCGAGATTGTGGATGCAAAAAACTTGCCAATGCAGTAAAATGCCTTGGTAAATTGCCCGAATCTGCACATACCACGTGTAGAAATTGACTCGTAAGAAAAATTATGAAGCCAAAATATTTTGTTCTGGCCATTAGTGCTTCACTCTTAGACAACCCAAAATATTTCTGGAGGTATATTAGGTCTATCCGTAAGGGAGGCAATATGATCTCAGCCTTAGTGAGCACAGA
>JAQGBX010000456.1:0-36015 GCA_034698745.1 Megaphyllum sjaelandicum | reverse complement strand
CCCAGGTAGGTGACGCTGACACATCCCCTGGCGTTGGTGTTTAGCCCTCGTGTGCAGAAATAGGCCAACGTTAAAAACCCACCAACCAACCAACCAACCATTGACCTGGGTCCGTCTAGCTACGATTTATAACAACCGTATTACAGTAGGTCTGATATCGATCTCGCTCGCGTGGGATCGTTCATAAATGAAGGCAATGGTCGGTGGAGTGATCATTACGCTACTTGGGTTGGATCTCGGACTCAAGTATGACAGCAAGCACGCATAAGTGTTCATCTTTAGCCCTCTAGTGGGCAGGATCTGAAACAATCCTATCATTAATGATAGTTAACGGCATCCACATTATCCGAGTTTAACATTTTGTTGCAGATAGTAAATTTGAAGAACTATGTACATTTGGAATTCTAGTGCTGTGATATCTGTAACATGAATTTATCGCCTTGGGTAGATGTAAGAGATACGTTGTATATCTCTTTTATTACTCTTCTTACACGGATTAAAGCAATATAATTATTATTAATCCCTCGATTTTGTTGGAATGGAAGTTGAGGTCGCGCTTTCCTTCAAAGCTTTGGTGTCAGCATGGTTTGCCTACTCTTGAAGGGCAGCTAGTGTTTGTATGGACCTAATGCAGAGTTACGTAAGAGCCAAAATCACGTGATATTTTTCAACGAATCATCGACTCCTGGATAGTTTCAGCTAATATAATGAATAAAAGGTCACGTGATACAGGAAATAATGCCGAAATCTTGATATGTTCTACGACCAGTATCGATCAAGTTCACGGTGTTGTCCATTGTGGTGTTACCGCGCGATTCAAAAGTTCTCGAAAAGCTTTTCTTTCTTAATTTTTTTTCCAGTTGCTGGTCCTAAGAATGAAAAATTGAATGTTTATATTGAATGTTTAGCCGTCTTACGAGTCGCATGGAAATAAGCACCTGCATTATTATTCACAATGCAATCCATAATATGCCCGCGTGCATTGGGTTTTCCATCCCTTCAATCCTCAGCCCCTTCGCATACAAATTCAGTTCGGAAATTCCATGCATCGCAATATATCACGAGGCTGACGCTTGTTCCCCCGCAGGATTTCATCGAGGAAGAAATTTTCTTAATAATAGAGTCAAATCTGATCTCTCTCTCACGAGTTGCGTAGACTTAAAGTAGGCATACATTCAACAATCTTACTTTGCCTATTGCTTTTCCGAATCATCGGTTTGAGAGTCAAAGATAGCACCGGTTGTCGATAACGGATACAAACTCTTGCTGAGTTTTAAGAATTCTCAGGTAACGTGAAGAAATATTTCCAGACAAGATAAACTGTGAAATTTCTAGGATTATTTATTCTGAATTTTCGTATAATTCTAGCGAGGAGATGCAGTCATTAAAATTACCAAATTAAATAAAATGTGGTCCTAAAAAATTTTCCTTTTCTTTGCATGAAATGCAGCTCTGTGAATCATCTATTTTTTAAGTTTCATTGAAATGTCAAACTTTACTTCAAGCTGTAGGTCGTATTCGACGAATATGTAACTTGAAGAACATCAAATTATATTTATATATGCACACCGTATACGTTAATACGTTTATAATGTATACCGGGTGTTCCGTTTATCATGTTTTGTCCATCTTAGTAAATCGTAAAAGTTATCAGAATACAAGATTAATATTATCAACTTGCCTTTTAAGGTAAGCAAGAATGAAGGGATCCCCCCGGTCCCCCTATGGGGGGTCCCTTTGTAATTTTAAAAAGGCTTTCAACAGAACTTTAAAAGAATTCAACAGGCATCGCACTGCCACCTGTTGAAAAAAGTGAATGGCGTGTTACACAATTTCGGACATCGATTACGGCAAGATCTAAGATGATGCCAAAAAAATCTTTTAGACAAAACGTATTGTGCTTTAAGTGCAGATTCATATTATGCAAAAACAAATGGGACTCCTCATTTAAAATTACACAGGGACCCCCGGATCCCCCAATAAAAATTGTTAGTGCTTAAATTAATTGTTCATACTCAATACGGAGGAATAAGGCATAGACAATTGAAAATCATCATACAAGTAACGTTTTTCAACCAGATATTTAAGGCCGTTGCATCCATGTGGTTATATAATAAAATGGTTCGTACATTTCTAAAAACGCATAATATATCCCTTTCTCAAAGACGGAGCTTCTCTTTAAAACAACATTTGCATATACTATCCCAAAAATGCGATTGAATAAGGGATGCAGGATCACCGAACTGTTTTCTCATTATAAAGTGCTTCGTACGTTTCTATCTTTGCCGCTTCACGCTGTATAATGCATCCTCGCAATTCCTTAATGCAGAAACCCAGGTGCGCCATGCTGCTTTATATTAATAACATGTTTCCCGAATGTTCGTTTAACCATATGTCACGTCAAATTCTTGACCTATCGCATCCGTTGTTGTACGGTTAAAAGGATCGCGTCGTTATATTTAAAGATCTCCATTTAATCACGCTAGAGGGCAGGGTAATCCGGACGAGTTTTCAGTTTCTCCGGAGTTTGGGAGGGGGGAGGAAATGATATGCTGGGCGAGACAAAACTCTCGGTTTCGTATGTTGACAAATTAAAACAAACTGTGATTGTTTCGGAACGAAATCGTCTCGAAACTTAAACGTACGGTAGCGTCATAGATGGCGCTTTGGGTCGTTGCCCTAGTCGATATGAAAATGTGTGCTTTGTATCTCTGGACGGAATTTTTAATTTTCTTACTTACGGAACGTTTGTTTTGATCGACTCTCACGGTAAATAGATTCGTTGTTCGTGCGAAAACCGCACCAGTTTTCAAAGGTGCGAAACTTCACGAGTAAATGCCATTGAATCGCTTAATGGAACGCTCATTTCTCTATTCTCCGCGTATCAATATCTCTATAGTATGTCATCCTCGTTTATATTATCGACTATCGTCATGTTTCAGCACCGATTTTAATTAGCATTAAAGAGCTAACTTTGTACGGGTTTAATCGACACTATATACTAGTAGCATTTCACTTCGAAATGAAAAACATTGACGACGCACCTTTTCCTCGCTTTCCATTCTCACACGCTTTCTTGTTCGTGAACTAAATTATTAAAACTTTTTTTTTGCTTTCTTTTTTTATCCCGCTCAACCCCTCTCTTCCTTTTTTCCTCGATGTCGTCATTCACAATTTATCCCACTTCCCTCTCCTTCCTCGTTCTCCTCTTTCCCTTCTTCCTTTTTTCTCCCTCATTTCCGCCTCTTTTTGTCCCGTTTCCCACCTGGCACCCCGTGGATAGCTTTACGGTTAGCTAGCTGTAACGTTTATTTTACTGTCGTTTGTCGATAACTTTCCCCGAGGACACGCCCACTATATATCAGTCAACACTTTATGGCCTTCGGCATCACCACGTAGACCTTCTTCCGTCCTTCTTACCAATTCCCGAATTTCCAAAGTTCTAGCAGCCGCGTTGTTCCGAAATCTCGTGTGTGGGGTCGATTGAAAAGGTTCGAATAAGTGAATTAAAAAAATAATGTAACGAGAATAGGCATGTCCAGTTGGACTGTTTCGGACTCCGATCCATACCCAGTTCTCCCTGCCATATACTCGTACATGTACCGTACCGTAGCACGGCTCGTAGCGGTAGCTAATTTCAAACCTTTTATCCTAACCACATAATCGATAGGCGAAATCCTTTTTCGTTCGTATACGTGTTCGCGTGCGCGGGGGATGAACCCGGAGGGTGGTGCGGAGCGACACGTTTAAGAAGCGTCCGAGTCTAAAGGGCACGGGAACAACCCCGGAGGAACGCCAATTTGGCGAAGGGTCCGAGTCGGGTGCAGTGCGGTAGAAACGGGGCGGGGCAGTTTCCTTGCGTGCGGTTTCCCAGCTAGGAAAAAGACTCGCAAATCCTACCTGTTGGTCGTTGTTCGCCCATCGTGCGGGCGTTGCAGGGTGCGCAACAGATGCTCTGTCGACATCACGGGGTCCAACCGCCTATCGTCTCGTCTTCTTGCTCTTCGTTCCACTTTTCAAAGCGCTATTCGTACTTGAATTGGCCCTCTTCGGAGGAGCATTTGGGCCATTGCCTGTGGCTGGCGTAGTGCGCGCTTTCCTCACCCGTGTCACTCGACGTCGAGCCCCGGCGTTTGGAGGAGACAGAAATCGATGCGCCTTTCAGGATGCTGAAAATCCTGAATCTGTATCGATTAGCAAACTCTGGTTTCTTTTTTTTTTTCCCGAAGCCTCGCTCGCGTCCTCTGGAAATTATTGATTTTTTTTTCTAAGCCTGTGGATTTTGTCATTGGTTTAAGTGACGTTATTTAAATACTGTTTTCGCTTATCGTTTTGCGTCCGCTTTCTTGCCACTTTTCATCGATTTTTTACACGCTATGGTCACGCCTAGAGTTTTTTTTTATTATTTAGTTTTTCGTTAATCCTAACTACATTATGTTCCAAGCAATAAATTATTGTTGCGGTTAACCCCTTCTTGTCCAATGACTCCGGATGGAATCTTAATTTAACCTCGTTTTTCGTGACCAATGAAAGAGTTGCTGCAAATACAATTATTTGCATTTATTAAATAAACGGGAAAAGTTCTTCTCGGGGAATCCTTTCTCTTACGGAAATACTTTTTTTGAATTGACATCATTGCAGATATGCGTTTTTATGATCGACGCAATCGTCACGTTTTCTATCACCTGTCAGCTTTTTCCCTCGTGATCGATTTTGTCATCAGTGGTTGTCACGCCATTCGTTGTTTTTATGTTAATCCGAACCAGGTTTTAGACGGGAGATAGATTGATCTTTGGATTAATTGTTTTTATAATCAAAGTAACGATCATTGCATGATGAATTATGCATCCTGCTAGGTGGCTCTATACTGCCCCTGAATAAAAATATGGCGGGCTCATTTGCGATACTTTGAAGCGCTGTCATGCGACCTTCGGGGGTCGCTTTTGGAAAGGAATGACACAGTTATTATTAATCGGTATATTTAATCTATGCGTTGCTACCCAACCAAATAAAACTCGGGAGTCCGCCAAAAATCATTTTTTCATCTTCCCTCTGGTGGCGCGGTTCGAAACTTATGCTTGAAAGTGAATTATACTATAACGCTAAAGCTAACCGCGTTCTTCAAATGGTCCGCTAGTTCGAAGTACGTTATATTGATTTTACGGAGCCAAAGTAGGGTTTCACGAAAATTTCAATTTGCAGCAGTTCTTTTTTTGTAGTATGTTGGTTTCCAGCTAATTTAAAGAATATAAACGTTTAAAAAAATCCGTTCATGATATTCAAAGGCCAAGAAGAAATTATTTTTTCAGAGAATTATCTGCATGGAAAATTTGTTAATCGAATGTAATAAACTGACTATGACACTATAGTTACTAGATAGTGTGACGTACAGTATATACTGTATTTGTCAAACACAAGCATTAAGAAACTGCTTACAACCCCTTTGACTTGTTTGCTAGAAACATATAAAATAAAATGCCCTTCATGTATGTGATGCACATATTTATGATAAAAACTATCACCTAGTTCAGGGGTAGGCAACCTTTTGAGACGGAAGAACCAAAAGTTACAATTTACAAAATTTCCCAGTTTTGAAAGAGCCACTAACATTATTGTTTCAATATTATGGTATTTGATCAGGACATCGAAAGAGCTGCAGGTTGCCGACCCCTGACCTAGTTTAGTGAAAAGGTTCCAAACTTACTTTTGAACAACGTTACTTCCAAATCTAGAAAAACAAACATTTAAGGATTTATTTACGTCGAATTTAATAATTTATTTGTTTTATTTTTTATAGACTCCAAATATCGAAAGCTCATTCTTCAGCAATGGTTACTGCGGAGGTCCTCTCAAGGTAAGATGTGTATTCCATTTAACATGCAAACTGGTTATAGACATGGTCTACAGACTATAGAGACTGTCCAAGATTTAGACTTTGTGTACACATACTGTAGTGAATGATGGAAGTCGACGGTTTGCTCTCTTTATAAAATAAAAAATAATTTCAGCCGGCAAATTGGAAAGAAAATGGGACTATAGAAAGGTGTATTTACCAAAAGCGTATACGGCGTACTGTACATTCTCGTGGGCCAAACTTAGTGTTTTCCCAGAGGGTTGGACTTGGGTAAAAAGCATCCCAAAGTCTACAAATAACGAAAAATAAAGCCTGAACTTGTTTGCTAACTGGTAAATACTGCTGACACACGTGAACATTTGTAATATATAAATGTAATCCATAATTTCTGAAAAACATCTGAACTCTACAGCATACATGTCCACAAATGTAATCAACAATGGATGTTTTAAAGGTCTATTGATTCTTCCTTTCACCTTCCTTGCAATTCTCTGCATGGAGGTGTACCAGGTCACCTGGTACACCTCATTTGATATGCATTACCAATTGTTTGCCCGGTAGTTGGCGCTAGTGGTCGGTAATTTAATTTTTTAAATTATAAGTACCAACGAATGCGTACCCTAAGACTCATCCCAAATTTACAGACACAAAAATGGAAAACATAGGACTTAGAATCGATGAAAAATGATAAAACATATTGTAATGTGCACTTAGAAATGTTGCAGGAAAGAACAGCACGTTTGCAAGACGATTTATTGTAATGATATTACTTGCGATGTATACTTTATACTATGTTTTGTTGTATTGCTTTGCAAAGTGCTTGGTTGAAAACCATTCAATCTTATACTTTGCTATTATTTTCTTATGGTCTAAAGTATTGCGTGTTTTTAGTAAATTTGTCATATTTCTTAGATTAATTCTTATAAAACAATTCCTAAAATTAAAATGACTGTTAAAAATTGTAATATCATTTGCTAACATCCATTTTCTCAGTAATATACTGAGCAAAGCAATCGAATAAATATAGCATCGAGTCTTAGTTGAATTTTAAAGATACTATTTAATACCTGTAATGATCATGATTTGACAGTTGGCCATGAAATAATAAATTGTGTTTTTTTACAAAAAACGGCCATCTTCCTGCTTATATGTTGGCAGTCTATGATTTCAAATGATGATTGGATTAATCCTTTTGGTTGCTATAGAAAACCCGACTGATTTGCGTAGTCAGTTGAATGATGCGACCAAACATTTGAATAAAATTTTTTACAATGGAATATTCAGATTTTTGAAGATTTTTTTTTCTTTTAAAAGAAAGTGATTACATTCAATCAGACAATTTCGTGTTTTTAATTAGCAATGGCTTTATGTATACCGATTTCATACTCTGAAGGGCGACCAGAAGTTAAACCAGAAGTGAATTTCATCGTTTTCTATTTAAACGACTGCTCGAGGAGCTGCAAAACAAGTTAACCTCCAAAGACCTTCAGAAGTCGAGGCCAGTATCTGGAAAATTTGAGACCAACCCCTGCATTCGCAGACCGTGGTTTTTTTAGATAGTCCTACCCGTGTGGTTCCAATGGACGTCTCCATGGTTTTAAAACAGCGATTCGAGACTAATAAAACTCAGTATTTCCTGGTGGGACAGGCTAGTTGCATTCTGAGATTCAAACCAAACTCATTGACCAAGTGAGCTCGAGCCTGGACCATTTAGCAGCCATCAATTAATCCAAAAATGAATTATGCTCAATCTGGCAAATTTATTTTATATGTGATGCTAACATTTGGTTTTAGCATTTATGGCCAACCATTATCGAAGCGCCAGACTCTGGATCAGGCTGGAAAACTAGTTTTACTTTGGCAAAGTGAAGCTGATGGCACCATCACTATGGAACTTCAAGGGAAGACACCAGGCTATGTTGCTTTGGGAATTTCGCCTTCAGGAACCATGGTTGATGCCGACACGGTTATTGGATGGGTGAAAAACGGAAAACCTTTTATTCAGGTAAATATTTGTCTGCATTTGTTTTTCTAATTTAATTGATTATTTATGTAAATTCTTTGAATGACAATTGGCGTGTTTTGCAGGATGGATATTCTCTTGATCGTAAAAGACCTTCGATAGATGCCAGTCAAGATTATAAATTAGTTTCTGGATCGGAAAATGCTTCGCAAACTACTATTAGATTTAACAGAAAATTGAGTACTGGCGATCCAGAAGATAAGGACATCACGGTATTTTCAATTATTTTAATTTCATATAAGCTTTATTTCCCATTGAAAATATAAATTTTTAAATTCTTTTTTTCAATTCTATCTATTTTTTTGCAATTATTTATTAATATGTGTTTGCGTTGTATTTATTCTTCGTATGAGTATAACTTATGCTTCAGATGTACATTACAGCACTTAGTTTTTTTTCATTAAAAATGTTGTCTTAAAAGATTATCAATTTATTAAATAGAGTAACAGTAGTGTGTCTTAATTGCCATTTATACTTATTGATGGACCATAATTGGGACGCAATTAGAAAACAGTTCAAGTTCAACTCTTCTTAATTTCGTATGTCCATCAGAAAACTCGTTCGCAAGCACCTCTTGACTATTTCAAATTACTGTAGTACAATAATGCGGTCATTGACTTTCTTTGGTACTTTTATTGGTAGCCTATATCGCCATACTTGAGGTTCACGCTCGCTCTCCCCTTTCCTTTATTTGAAAAAGTTTGTTCAGAAAAATTGACGAGATCTAGGCCATCAAGAAAGTTGTGGTCTAGTACCTGCAACTCTTAATCGTATTATCCAAGCAAAACGAAATAATATTTTTTTTTAAATAATCGTTTTTCAAAGCATTTGTTATGCATGTAAGTATGTGGGATTATTGTTCAATTCTATACATAAGTTTTATTTGCGAAATGGAAAACTAAAAGAAGCAATATCCAGAACATTGCATGTAGCAAATTCCGTTGTTTTTACATGAAATTCAGCTATTCTTTTGTCGGTAGCTTCATTGACTTCATTAAAAATTGTAATCAGATGTCTAGCGTTTGTTTTTAAGTTCGTCTTTTATGATAAGTCATATTTATTTCCCTAAACTGTACACCATACATGTTCATCGAGTAATTGTTGAGATCGACAATTTCTATCACCTAAAATTCGCATTATTTTTATTATATTAGAATGGTCCAATGACTGTTATTTGGGCCTATCATGACGTGGATCCTGAAGTGGACACCCTGGTTCCATATCACGGCAACGTAACTCGAGGATCAGCCGTGGTTACTTTTATCCCTGCTTAATTGATTCTTAATGGTTGTACTTCTATGAAATAAATGATTTTTTACAATATTTTGTCACAGTTTTTTATTTTCAAGACTAGTGGTCGGCATATGGTTGGTATACAATTTTGATTTGAATTGCATGCATGTTTTAAATTACACGTTTACACTGTAATTGCTGTATGTCGAATTTAAAAATAAAAAATTAAGATTTTAAAAATAATTATTCAACGTTACTCAAAGTTGGGGCAAAATTGTCCATTTCCAGACGCTTCTATCCCATAAAGGTAGGTATTTCTTTGTGGGGTGTCGGCCATATTAGGATGACAGGAAGAAGTTTGAGTATAATGGTGCATGGCATTGGATTTCACCAAATGGGTGTTGGCTTTTCATGCACCGAAGCACAATGCCGTGTTTTAAAACCTATTTACAAGGATTTGACCAATGACTCCTTCGCATGAAATAGCGCAAAATTAGGTCTTCGAGTGCAAATTAAAATCATTGCATATATATTTGACGTTTTAAAATTATTTGTGTTCATTTGGTTGCTTTAGGATATTCTGTGAACATCAAGATGGATAACAAAATTACGGTTAGTATTAATTCTAAATTGTTTATTATGCATAGTTCGTTTCCAATCCGAAAGTTGATTGTTGAGCCAAAACAAATTGAATTAATGGATTTAAAAAGTATTTCCATTTAAGTGAACAGCTGTTACAACGTTAATTAGAAAAGAAATTCACTAAATAAAATTAACTTGTTTCTTTAATTCTTAACATTCCTTAGATCTGCTTTTAATCTACAAATATCGGAATTAAGGCTTGGAATAACCTCGATTAACCAGTCTTTTAAATTATTCTAGGATGACGAATATCGCGAATTGCATATTTTATTGCAGTATCTTTGCATTGTTTTAAAAAACGTTTTTGAAGAACTAAAAATCATTTTGAGCCCTACATTTAAAGAATTATTTTCATTGATTAATTTTGTCATGTTGATAATAAGAGACATCAACTTCTATAATTTGATCACAGACATGTTTATTAAAATTCCATTATTTATTTTAGAAACATTTTTTAAAGAAATTATTGCATGCTGTTAACTTTTATAAAAATCGTACAATTAATGACATTTCAGTATACAAAATACACGTTAATTTTGGCATGGAGCATATTCAACAAAAGCAACAATTTATCGTTGACTCCAAGTTAATTTACTTGTATAACGACTAAATCGTTTGCCTAGATAAAAGCTTACATTTCTAAGTAGGCCTAAATGCTGATCTGACTCATGTTGTCAACAATGATAAAGTACAGGAGACTGTCACTGTGCAACTACAACAATTGTGCGTAAAATCGAAAATGATAATTTTGCGAACTATTCTTTGGCAACAAATTTTAAGCATACAATTCTCACTGCGGGTAAGGTTTTAGCTGAAAAATGTCTTCAAGGAATTTTATTCATATGCACTTTCAGGTTATTGTTGCTGTCGTTTTCGCACTTTGCGAACTTGTCGTTGGACAGCCCATAATTTACAATCCAATTTACATTTCACCGGAAACATTGAAACACTTGGACTCATTTTTGCATGATAAAGATGCACTGGAACCGATTTTATTGGCCAAAAGAGAAGCTCCAGTATATGTGCCCAAAGAATTGAAATCTGAAGATAAGAAAGATTTGCAGTCATCAGCTACAGGCTACGGAGGTTACGGTGGTGGCCATGGTGGAGGTTACGGCAATGCACCTACTGGATACGTTGGATATGGTGCAAAAACAGGAGGCTATGGGGCATTCAGTTGGTATACAAACCATCCAGTTGGTGGAGGTGGATATGGACACGGTGGATATCACTAACCAGAAATCACATATCTAAAGACTATCATCTAATCAAGTTTTCGATTTTTATCAAAGTTTGATCGTCTAAAATAAGGCTGCTCACATTGCTCAGGATATGCTCTGTTATGTATGATTATACGAGCATATCACATTTACCTGATTATACACGTCCTTAATTTCACATATTCCACATGGCGCCAGTAGTTGGCGCATTAAATATCGTGTAAAATGTTTTTATTTTGAAATGTAAATATTGTATTATAAACAATCGTTGTTGTATGCGTCATTTATTTGGTAATTATGTAAGACGTGAATGTTATAATAAATTCAGATAATCGTGACAGACAGCTCGGGTGGTCTGGAGTTACAGAAGTTTGCAACTCATACAAGAAAGTGCATACGAATTTCAAGTGATATGAGAATTAAAACCTGTATATGTTTTTAGTAAAAGCTGGTTTAAAGCTATATTTTATAACAATGACGTTTGAAAAAGACTTTTGTGCATCTCCATGACATCTCCAGCTTAAAAACAGAGTACAGTAAAACCTCGATTTTATGACCTAATTGGGACCGGAAGTGGTTCATATAATCGAAAAGTTCATGAAATCGAGAAATGGAAACGTATGAATGTCACGTGCTATGAGTTCATATAATAGAGGTCCATAAAATCGAGGTTTTACTGTATTCTTAAAGTAATCAATTTACTTATGAGCATTCCTTGACGTCAATCCAAATTTCATTTCGGCGTCCCTTCTTCTTCCAAGGTGGATCATACATTGCTAAGAAAGTTGAAAAAGTCTGAGAACTTTAACGATCGACAGTGGTCTAATTTGAATTAAGCGAATAGAGAACATACAATTTAAAATTGTCATTATTAAGATTGGATTTTTTAAATCATTAGCAAATAAAAACCATATGTTTTTATATTGGATCTATGAGTAATTATTATTTTACTTACCAACCATGTATCTCGTAGGATCAAAACATAAATTCAACTGATGAACGTCCTCTTGTAGTTTAACTAGTTCAGCTTCAGGTTGATCGAAAAACCCTGTAAATGAGTGAACATAAACGTCCAGGTATTCGATTCTCTCCAGCTCGACATTTGGCTGCAAAAAAATAAGATAATTGTTGCTTTCTACAATAAAGGTAATGCTAATTTATGTTTCTGCGATGATTTTTAATACTTCGACTGGTTTAGGTAATCCACCTTCTCCTGCCTCAGTTGAGTTTGCAAAGACGTAAACTTTGTACTTCTCCGTGCAGTGGGTCGTTCCAACTTGGGTTACTTCTACAACAACTGGTACAGCCATTTTTACTGCTCGACTTTCAGAGTTATTCCCTGACATTTTTAAATACGTTACAACTTCAAAGGTATGTCGTGGACTAAACGTTTGTATTAGATTGCAACGACGGATAGCCAATTTGGTTAATATTGAAATAATTTTAAGTAGCAAGCTCATAAAACATCAATAGGCACTTTTAGACTTGTTAATTAAGTTATTCGTAAAACATTAAATGTTTTGTTTACTATATAATTAATAAGCTTTTAGTGAAATAGTTGCTGGTACCACAGCACTAAAGTTTAATCCTCAACGAGTGAAAATATGTTTGATTGGCCCATTTGGAGGAGAGCATGCAAATTACCTCTTCTGTAACGGAATAGTGCTAAGTAGCCTTGCAGCATCGTTTCTGAAAAATTACCACATCCGTAGTTAGTTGCCGAAACGATGTCGAAAGCTTTGTATTCCCTTTCTTGAACGTAAAATGAATGGTCCTGCTTTACACGAAATGTAGGACATGGCCAACCTGAATTTGAAAAATGATATGCAAACAGTACGACGGTGAAACTCGGTTCTGGTATCTGGTGCTGAATAACCTTACTTAAAATTAATTGAAAACTGAAATCAGTGATTCGAAGCTTTAATTATCAACTTTAAATATCTGCTTTTTTTCAACAGCTGCTTTACTAGGTAAACCCATACTCAGCTCAACAATTCCAGAACTGGATTGTCCTGGAGTTGTCATGTATTGTCGACAAAAATAATCGTACAGTATTTCTAATTTCTTAGCTTTTCAATTTATTATACTGTACATGTACATTCATTAACCTTTATAACAGCTTAAACAAGTTTTGAGGAAACCTTTGCTTTTTGCGTTTTGGGGAACCCCCAATTAAATCATCTTTTTTATTTAGCCACAAGACTCTTTTAGTTGTTATTTATTCACTGTTTATTCCACGAATTATTAATTTATTTATTAAACTAGATTATGATTCATGTGTTAAACGGTGTTAATTCTTGCTATTGATTACCTAAGGGTTAGTTGTTGTTGACTGTATTAACACAAGTAGGAGTCTTTTTGAATTAAATAAAGTTTTCAATTAATTTACAAATAAAACGTTAAAAAAATAATAATGTGATATTATATGTGATATACTGTATGATATATGAGATATGTGATACATATACGTGTATATTATATTATAAAAAAATTAGGGAAAGTATTTGACAGAAAATTAGTAAATCGATCCCTTGATCGATTTTTATTTTCAATAATTGTACTTTTATGCCATTTGAAAAACACTATCTTGAAATTTCTTTCTATTTTCTAATGTTTTCCATACCTCTGCAAATCATCTTTTCTCGGACTTTCTGTACATCTTCACTGGTAAGAAAAAAGTTGACCGGATGCAAATCGTCATTATCTTCATTTGGCTCTTCATCGAAAGTTTGACCACTGCGTTTAAAATACTTGGAATTAAACAGAGTAGTAGTAGTAATTGACCCATTGTCGTAACACTCAATGTTTCGTCTTATATCGACAAAAAAATGATCTCTAGCAGGTCACATGACTTTTTAAATTATCTTTGCAACGTAAATAAGTTGTTTGGTATCATTAGTTTAGTGTAGATACATGTATACGCATGTACACTGCATTTGTACAATGATTTTAAACAAAACATAGTAGCATATTTGATTACTAGATGGCGACACCACCCTTCTGATGCGATTTACTTACTGTATATACTTGGCAGTAGATAAGCAGGTCCATGTTGCCTATAAAGCTTATTTTCCACTTTTTAAATGTTTGTACCGTCATTAGTTATTTTATAAAGCATACTTCAATTCTAATTATTTGCCAACTTTTGCCCATAACAAGCGAATTTTTATCTTTGCTGCTACACGTATAATAACTATGCGTTCATGTACTTACCTCGCCCCATTTGCGGACAAGTTCAATGTCAAACAGGACGCCAAGACAAGCAACCAAAAAGAAGTCGTCATGACTTCAAAATTGACGTTTTCAGCGATAGCAACAATCGTTTGAAAATATATGGATTGCTAGCACTGTGTTCTCTGTTGTAACCTTCGACTGAAACAGACACTGGTGGTGGTTGAATTATGATATTTATACAGCTTTCCTGGAAGTAAATAGTCGACGTGATTAAATGGCGTCCTGTTACTCAACTGGCAAATTATTTCGTATAGTAGTTTGTTGACAAACCTGCTTTTTAATGCCTCGACCGGGAAAGTATTTTTGAAAGGCTTACACATTTCAGCTTTAGTTGAAACTTTTTTCTTGGAAGCACAGTACGTGCATTAAAAGCTAAATGTTGCGCGGCGTATACGTGTAACGTACCCAATTTCAATCATGCTCATCGTTTCTCGGTACTCGGTACCAGATTAGTCGAATGCAAGCCAGACACTCAGGGTCAACCGATCAAAAAAGTCTCGATTTAATGTTATCAGAAGCCTAGCTGTTTGTGTTGTTTCTACCAATATTCTTTTTTTAATAATTTGGACAGTTTTGGTGTAGGATTCTTGTTAAACCGAATTATAATTTCCAGAAATGTTTGTATGCATGATTAGAGGAAGTTTCCTTATTTGGATTTTTTATTTGCGTGTAATTAAAGCATGAATATTTTCAATAAAATGTAATATGCTGCACTTTCTTAGACATTTTCAGTCAATCGAAATAATCATTGTGGTTTCACCAATCTGCTTATCAGTATTTGCAATACGAAAAGTATACCGGTACATATATCATATACTGTATAAGATATATTCATGAAATAGTATACTTTAATATACTGTATAAATATTTTAATCTAAAATATTGACTAAGTTTTTAGTTAACTACATTTTCAGCTAAATAACTAATCAATATTAGTTTCGGGTAACTAATGACTAATACTGTTTAGTTCTTAATCGCTAGTATAAGCAACTCATTTTTATAACTTTTTTATTTGTAGTTTCTAAGAGCAACTAAAACTATTTAGTTGAGAAAAAAAGTAGTTGCGAGGGAAATTAACAACTATTAGTTAATTCATAGTTAAACTAATATTTTGCAACTAATAACTAACATATTTTTCAAAGTCATTTAAAAATTACTTTTTTTGCTTGTTCTGGTTATCGGATGTCTGTAACGGAAGTATATCGAGTATTCTGAAGGCCGACAAAATGTTTTGAGTCTAAAATACTAACACTGTTATCAATTTTAGGACTGCTAAATAATAAATATTCAATATTCATTCCCTTCTCCTTCTTTTAAAATGATATGTGCCTTTGTAGATGCATGCACATCACAAATTTGAAAATTTCGTCACACAATTAAGTATTATTGGTTGATTATTGGTGTTTACCTTTTATTACACCTTTTTTGTAAGCCAATTTTAGCATTATGTTTTCATAGAAGGTAAACTTCGTAGATAATTCATCACAATTACATTTTTATTTTTAACATAATTTTAAAATCAATTTTAATATTTGTTTGTATGACGAAAAATAACCCTTTTGTAATCTATAAAGAAATATTATTCTAAAATTGATAACATCACAAAGTACAAACAGGCAGAAATTCGTTTTGGTGGAAAATTTTGAGTTTATACTCAAAACATTTTGTCAACCTTTAGAATACTCGAAATACATTTGTTACAGGCTTCAAGTAACCAGAAAAAGCCAACAGATGATTTTTAAATGACATTGAAAAAAAGTTATTCTTAGTTGTCCAATATTAGTTTAACTACGAATAAACTAACTAGTTGTTAGTTGCCAGTACTAATTTTTTCCAACTAAAATAGTTTCGTTCCTCTTGCAACAACTATTAAAAAAAGTTACAAAAATTAGTTCTGTACTAGTAATTAAGAACAAGTAGTTTTAGTTGCTAGTTGCAACTACCACTCTAGTAATTTTTGCCCAACACTGGTTTTAGGCATTAAATGCGTTGTTTCATCTAAAACATGCATATGCAGAGATGTTATTTAAATTGTGTTGTCAAATATGGAAATCGATATGAAACATTTGGCAATTTGATCGAATTAAGCGATGTGATGATCCAATATATAGGGTCGAATAACATGGCTGATCGGATTAAGCGTGATCGAATTAAGCGACAAAAATTCCGCCCGCCCCTTAAAAATTAAAAATTCGGTTTAACAATATTTATCAAATAAAAAAAGGTTTCGCCCTCCCTACTACTGAGCTATTTTTAGGACGTTAAACAAGGAATCAGTTTCCAATGGCCTAACCATTGTTCCTGTAAAATGATAATGTAAGTTTTTAAACCTTTTTATTTAAAAGACATGCATTGTTTCAAGATTTCATTAAACAAATGGCAAATTGCCATATTTGCATTTCCTGTTATTTTAAGCTTGGAGTTTTATGTATATTTTCGCTTGCCAACTTCCTGTTATTCGTGGAATTGTTTACATAATGAATGCAACAATAAAAATTCAGATTAATTGCTAATAACTCTAAACAAAATTGCAAAATTACATCTACTTCGAGTATACTAATACATGTACACCCTTATTAAATGTTATAGAAAATGCTGACACAGTTGAAAAATAATGCACATGACCCCTGAAAATTCCAAACTCAGTATACTGTATACAGTTTATGTCCCGACTCCCTACTCTCAAACTTATTTCTAGTATTCACGACAATAATTTGCACTTGCAGTGTCGAAATTGGCGTGTTTTTTTATTACAATTCCAAATCCATTCCAGTGCAACGACGTACGACAAAAACGGTCGTCGCTCATGCGCAGACAAAATGCCATGTGTCATTTCAACTTTTTGATTGTCAAAGACGAAGTGGACGAGAGCTCTACTTTGTCGTAATAAATCGCATTCATTGTATAATCTATAAGTACATGTAGAAATAAAGTGATAACTGAAAAAGTCAGTCAGAACCCCAAATAATACATGCCAAAAAAAAAGTGGTGACTTTTTCAAGATGGCGTCTACGACCGTTTTTGTCGTCAATCCTTGCATTGTAAATACAACATAGCTGCCCGGTTTTTTCTTTGAAAGGTCATTTCACGTCATGTGTTTTTGGCAATTAACTGGCCCAAATCTGCAATTCAGTCAATGCTGAACTCGCAGTTTACCGTTTCAAATCTCGTTTGCTTCGTGAAAGCTACTGTAATCTGCCTAGCGGTAACACATCGTAAAACGTAAATTTAATTAATTGTTGTTAAAAGTTTAACGTATTGGATTTATCTGTACATGCCCATGCACAAATTACAGTAAGTACGCAACACTATTAATACAATATGCATTTTTTTCGAATTCATCAACCTCGTTTTTTATTTCTCAAAATTTCAGTCACCGAAAATTGACGAACATACTGTATGTGTTTAAAATTGCATACCATACATGTACTGTACATGTATCAAATACAACTTCACGAACAATTCGGTTTGCTTATGTAAAACATTACAAAACGTACAATGCACGAAAAACAACAAGTACAATTCAGTATTAATTAAACTACAATGTATATAATTGAATATTCATTATTTACAGTCAAATTTCACTACTGTTATAACAATCGCTCTTCTGTGTGCCCTATCACTCACTATTTCTATCGTTAATGTGGTTATAGTGTTTAAAATCAGTAACAAAGTACATATACATTATTTATGAAATCAAGTGAACAGGCCGTGCTTGTTTTCTTGAATTATTTGCATGTAGGATGTCTCAGAATAATTGTTGCGCAACTGGTTTTAGGAATTTACATTTCATAAACACATTTTTCTACTGTATATCCAGAGGTAAATGACATTGCAAAGGTCGATGCTTGTTCGCATATTTATGTTTCAAGGTGCTGTGAAGGTTGTTGAATTTTATAAGATTGCGCACATTATTTTCTTTCGCCGTGTTGTCTAGGAAGTGTCATTCATGTACTGTACATTATTGTACGTTAAAGTTATTTTCACATCTATAGGGCACTAGCGTAAGTTTAATTTAAATCTATATTAAATTTGTTTCCACTAATATATTACACGCATTATTTTTGGTCTAGATGGAGGAGTTCTGCATTGTTTTTCTTGAATAAATATTCAGAACTATGGCAAATTTACTACAATGTCTACAATAACGTTTACTTAACTCGGTCTACTAGGAAATAAATCGTTGGCGATTGGGGTAGGCGGAACGAATACAATATAGCAAAATATTACAAGAAATACCAATACGAATTGAAAATCCCACATCTACCCATTTATTGTTGTGTCAACAATAACTACTTCGAAATAATCCTTTACCGAATTCAAGAAAAAGACGATTCAAGCCTTTTGTCTGCTTTCATGCATGGTTATAGGAAAGATACGTCTTTTAACAAAATTCCTGCGAAATTGTAACACAATGCATGAGAAAAACAAAAAATGTAATTAGCATGCTTCAAATTTACCAGAGAAACGAGGCATCAAAATGTTTAAATTTACAAATTGAATTATTCTTGCAATATGTCTAGAGAGGATTTAGGAACCTCTATTTTGAGAATTTACTTTTTCTCAATTCCATTCGTTGTGTTACTCAAGCAGCTGCATTTCGCGCACGACGTCGCTTTAAAAGTTTGAAACATTCAGATAAATTCAACTACAAAAAGGTTAAAAGCGTCAAATGTTAAAAAGTTGATCAGTCAGATTAAGAAAGAACGGTATTAAAATGCATTGGTCTGAATAAATGTCTTGCTAAACGTGTTTACAGAGAACATAGAGAGTATGTACAATATTTGTGCGAGCGCCTTATTACTACATTTTTTTTGGCGATTTTCGATGTTTTAAAATAACCATTTCATGTCATCCTTGGTGGCGCTTTGTGCCGTATATTTGTATGCATTTTATTTCTTTTCCAATTGCCTTTACGATTTTTTTAATTTGGCTCGACAGTTTCTTCTTCTTTGAAGATTGTGCCGATGAACGATAATTGTCCACTGAAAAATGCAAGGGTTGGTAGACACTGTCTGCCAATCCTTCAACATTCAGGTAATTCGGGTAATTAACATGGTTGGAATTGAATTGCAAAAATCGAAAAACTAAATTTATGTTCAGTGCTTTCCTGACAATAATAAAACGAACATAGCCAGGGCTAGAATGCTACAACTGCTGGTGACTTGTACGGAGGAGTTGCCACCTGGCTTTTGTTGAGATGATGCGGAATGGTCACCATGATCTGGCATCGGTGTGCCTCCATCAATTGTATTTGTGTGAGTATCGTTCATCGTGCCGAAATCTTGGCCATGGTCACTTCCAGGGTGATCGCCTAGCATCGGATCTTGACCAATAGGTCCATGTTCGCTATGATCATGCCCTGGTTCACCATGACCAAGTCCATCTGTGCTGGGTGGGAACTGGAATCCTGGTTGTTGGTCTTTCGTGTTGTTATTTTCAATAATCGATCCAACGCCTTCGCATTTGCTGTAGTCATAGAATGGGTTTTCTACCTTGGGGGCACTTCGAGTGCTTGATACCTAAAATGAAATAAGTGCCTTTTAAACAAAAAACTTTACTAATTCTCATGCTACGCTGCAAAAGGCAAGGGAGAGGGCTTTTAAAAGTGAGTGATGACTATATTAAGCTATTTAAAAACACAAATTGTCGAGGCAGTTGTTTTTAAATCAAAAAAATCTTAATTCTGGTATGGGAATTGAGATGATTTTCAATTGTGACTACATGTATAATAATGACAAATCTTTGTTATAGTACAAATAAATTGTTAGTTATATGATACAGAATTAAATAGAACAGTTATAAGAAATATTTATAAAGACCACTTTCTCAGGTTCAGCTTGATAGTAGGCTACCTTAATTAGTGACACTTACTAAGTTTTACAGTGGTTTTAATAAGGCGTTTGACAAATTGGATTTGAGGTTGTAATTTCAAAGTACTTACTGTGGTATTTCCATTGACGTATCTGCAGACTGCCGTGTAATTTTCTCGTACAATATTCTGATATTCTGGGGCCCGCGTTACCCAATTGTAGTTCTTCAGGTATTCAACGAGTTTAGGGTCTTGGCCATTTGGAGCGACCTCTTCGTATTTAGTAGGTTCCACGTTTCTGATGAAAGATTGATACATTAATTTATTTTTTCAAAAAATAAACGGATGTATTGGAATTTCGAGTCAGCACTTACATAGCTAGTTTGGTTCCCAACCATTGGTAAATTTGGCTGAGTGGAGGTGAGCTGGTACACGATGTTATCTGAACTTGAGGGAAATAATTCAAATAGGCCAAGCAAGTTTCATTGTCGCCTTGAATTCCACCCTGGATAAAAAACAATAGCATTGATTACATGCATTCTACATAATATTATACTGTATAAAATCAGTTATATTGCATGCTGGCGTACCAAAACTGTTGATTGTGCTGTATGAGTATCGTAGGAACATTCAAGAACTAAATTATCTCCCTGTAAAGTAATGTCCATTGTAAATTAATACACGGCGAATTTTAATAGAATTTACCAGAGTAGCGTGCCATGGCCATTTAAAAGTGATATTGTAACTTACTGGTAATATGTGTACTGGATCTAAGTATGCTCTGTACACTTGGTTTTCTCCTAAATATTTGTGATCAGACGCTAATGGAGCCAATTCGGTGCCCTTTCTCAAATGCCGCAGTGTCATTTTCATGCCTGTTGTCAATTTTGTAAATTAATTGTTATCATTATGGAAATCGACAATCATTTAAAATGTTACTTAATAAAATTTCTTATAAAATAAATTTCCACGACCATGAAATTGTCTACTTACCATGGTGCTGTGCCTTAAGAAAAACTTCATAAATGTAGATTCCACTTGCAGGCAGCCCCTGTAAAATATTAAAAGAGGCTATATCAGGCAATGCAGCTATTTGTAACGCTTTGCGTGCTGTTTGCAATTATTTCTCAAAATTAATGCAAGTGACTACAGCAGATGATTCCAAGGTCAGTTTCTGATGATTTGCAATATTTTCTTGCTACCTTGTTGTTTACGCTAATATCTAGACTGCTAATTGGCTTATCAATCCGGTTTAAACCAAACTATCATAAGATGATGAAAACTGTTTTTTATGTTAAATTTGCAGAGCTATTAAATAATGTATTGTCTCTCTAAGCCCAATTCATCTTGCGTCATGCATTTGCGGGTAATAAATTAATAAACTGAGTAGGAAGTTCTCATATGCAAAAAACATCCTATCTACTTGCTGCAACGAAGCTGTCAGATGAAACCGATAGTTAGTCAAATGCGTTCTCACACAAAGACGCTGTGTATTGAATTGTTTACAAAATTAAAAGTGAAACTTACCGTCTGCGTGCATTCAGCATCGCAATGACCAACAGAGACAAATTCTTTCTGGTCAATGGGGATAATTTGACTGATTCCTAAATCGTGACCCACTGTCATTGTACTGGCTTGATAAGTTACTTGACTTGAAGAGGTAATTATTGCAATGCCGGAATCATCAAGTAAATCTAAATGAAAAAAAAACATTTAATTTTTATTGAACATTGGATTCATAATTTCATATCAATAAATTTTGTATAATTATCTTTGACAAAATTTTCTAGATTTACCAGTTCCTTTCATAAAATTATCGTTAAATAATATGTCCGAAACACACATGTATTCTCTTTTTATTAAAGGACTTTAATTGCTTTTAGGAATAAAACACTATTGTAGGTACATGCTTTTTAGAGGTTGGATGCATTATTTTTTGCATTAGCCTGTCCAAGACATTTTATAAAACATATTAGAATACTATTTACATGTATACTATATTTGGATGCTTTCATAAACTTCAGGTTGCGGAGTTTCGCAAAGACGGGTCTTATTTGATATACACTACCTTCTTTCATTGGCCATCCTCTGTATGCAATTTTCATCAGAAAATAAACAGACTGACTTGACTGGAAGGTGTAGCCCACCTTGGCTGGCAGGATGTAACCCTAAAGATTTAGACAAATATATCAAAGTTTATTCAGATAAAGTTATGACACCATTGTGCATAATTTGGATATACAGGTTAAGTATTTGTAAATACCATAGATCCAGCTGTGGCTGTTGCAATTATTTGTGAACAGTTGGTATATTGAGTTGGAACCAAAGAGTTGCCACACTTGTGCCCCCTTTCTCCGGCGTATTGATCCCAAGCCATGGAGTCTCCAACCATGACGTCACATTTGTATAACCAAATATGATCGATGTCAGCCGCGGTGGAATTTCTCCAGATTGGTTCAAACTGTCACAAAAAGTTCATTTTAGTATACTCTTATTGTCAGTACCTGCATTAAGCAATGGTTTTCAAAATACTGACAGATAAAAATCTATACAATATAATTTTTTTTAAATACCAAACTTCTCTTAATACTTGTATTTCAAAAATGGGAACTTACACCAATTATTGCTTCATTGGATGATGCAGGCGTGTATTTAAATATCTTCTCCCAACAAAGTGATTTGTCTCCCATTGGTAGTGTGATCTGCAAATGCAATTATAAATATGCTGAAACATTGCCAATCATAACATATTAAAAGCATAACAAAAATGACCACATCACTGATAATGCATTTGCCGAATTTGAGTCAACCGCTTCGATTAATCTTATTTTGCATCTGACAAAATACCATAAAATGGTATTTAATGATTAATTAAAAAATAAATGAATTTAAATTAATGAGAAATCAATTTTATGAAATCAATTTGTCATCAAAATCGTTCATTACAAAAATTATCATTAATGCACGTAATAATTAATCAACCTCAAATTCTAAATTTTGAAATTACCGCCTTTTTTAAAGATTCTGATTTCGAATGCTTAATAAATATGTTTCTGTCTATTATTGTAACTTAAAAGGATGTTTATGTTTACAGCCGATGTTCTTTGATGCATATAAGGAAGCATTTCAAAGCCCTCCATGAATAATGCTTAAGTGCAGGAAATAATGTAGCATGTTGTCTGTTATTTAAATTCCTTTTAAAAGCAATTTAATGATCAGATGCAATTTCATACTCTAAAGGTGGCATTGCATGAAAACGTCGGATTGCTATTGTGACCATTTAATAAATGTAACAACTCACAGATGTGGGATGGCATAATAACTCCTCATTTGCACAATGCAGCGACCCCATGGGATGATATGTTATATAATTATTCCTATTTCATTTCATGAAATTATTTAGAAAGTGCAGTTATAATCGCGATCGCATAACCTGGTTTAGTTTGACCCATGTGAATGACCTCATATAGCGTGCATCCTATTTTAAACACCCGCGATTTCGTTTTACACATCTGTTTATTTTTAGTGTTCAACCTCCCACACTGGGCAGCGAAAGAATATATCAATGCTGCAAACCAACACGCAAAGTTAAAGAAAAGTCAACTTTTTCGACTATTATTATTTATAAAATTATTATGTTGACTAGTATAGTTGAATTGTTTTGCAATTTGAACAAAAGCAAGATGTTTGAAAAATCCATTTACTCAAAACGCTTTTTCCATTTAACAATTATGCGCTGAGACAAGCTCAGTCTTTGATCATTTTTATTAAGAACGGATGATATTGGAATTCATCACAGAATTGATTTAAAGTGAAACCACTGCAAAATAAAATTTATATTTCAGTATTTTTAGTATATTCTTCTATTTTTAGAAGAAAGTTGCAAATTTGTATTGTAGATAAACCCATTTATTTACATACGAGTTCATTGTTACCTAAAATTGGATACTCGCGTTGTGTGGGCTGTGTCAGTGGGAAGATTTATAAGTGCTGATATTTCAGTGTATACTTACATTGTTCATTCTCATCTCGAATATTTTTGAGTCGGGCATAACTCCGTGGGCAACGTTGTTGAAACCAGCCAAGAAAAGACTTCGGTGTCCTGCTTTCTGGTGAACCATGAGCGAGTTTCCTACAGGATCGTCCGTGTGATAGGCGTAAACAACCCTCATGGTATCATTCTACGAAAACAAACACCTCAATTTTTTTACTCCATTTTAACATAATATTTATATGCATTTGAAATTTGCGACAACTCTTTCTTACAGTTATTTTCATGTCCTCCTTATCGCAGGTATCATAAGCTCTCTGGAATCTCAGAACAGTGTGGGTGTCATTCTCATACCCCCTTAATAATTTATAGTCTTGTTTAATATCCATTGTCGGCTCTGTGGTGCTTGCCGCATATCGATCCTAAAATTATAAAAAGTAATCGTTTGAACACTGCTTATGACATGTAAATGACTCGAAGTTGGTAAGCGTTGCAGGGTACCTAAATGCTGCAATTCTTTTCATAAATATCTTGAACTCATTGTTATGGAGTAAGTTGACCATTGAAAATTAAGGGAATTAATCTTATTTTTCGAGATGTAAATATCGATATGGCACCAACGTTTTGTTTTTTTTTTGACAGCCGAGCCATTTAAGGTGGGCCACAGTCAATTACCTTTAATGTCGCTTCGAAGGTTGATAAATGTAAATACTAATTAAGATCACGCCCAACTTCCTTGGTTATGATATTCCAGGCATTTATATTAAAGGCGTTGACTTAAAATTATCATTCAAGAGGGCTAAACAGGTCACACGGTAGCAAGAAAAGGTTATAAATGTGATGAAGGTCTACTCTTAATTGCCATGTCTTGCTAATTATACACTTCAGTTTATACATGTATATCTAATAATTAACGACTTTTTATTTACAAATTACTGGTAAACACCTTTAATTTTCTGCAACGCAGTTTATAGAAAGGGATTTTCCAGAATGGCTTCTGAAATAAATATTTTTTCTCTCTCAAACCTCCTTTTTTATTATGTTATTGCTAAAACAAGTATATTTAGAAAGCGGCAACTAGTATGCAGAAATTAGTCAAGCTAGACTAGACAAGCTATGACTAGAAAAAATAAATGACTGTTGCCCGTTGTTTTTAACAGTGTAATTATGGATGTAACTTTTAAATTGATATTTTTATCATGTACGAAATAGATTTTAAAAAACATTATTAATGCTTGGCTGTTTTTTTCCCATGTACATGTAGATAGGCCAAGTAGTAACTAGATTAACAAAACCTTTTACTTAATTGCTTGACAAAGTCTGAAAATGCATGAATATGATGCCTGAGCTACTGCAGGTTATTACAGCATTTTCAGGTCCGAAATCTGAAATATTCCAAAATCCTAAACTTTTTGAGTGCAGACATGACAAGTGGAAAATCCATACCTGACCTCGTTCGACTTAATTGTTGCAGTCCAAACAAAAATGACAATGCCAAACAACCAGAGATTGTCTACAAGACTCGCTGAGATGATGACATCTTTCTTTTTTTGATGGTTCGATGTACACAAACTTTGTTTACGTACAAAATTCTCAAAACTAGTGTATACAATAATATTTCCTGGGTGTGTATGAAATCCAAACGAATTTCGTTTTTTGACAAGGGCCCCATCCAAGATAAATTGAAATTGTAGTGTGTATATATTCAAATTATTTGAAAATCAGAAATTGAAAACGCGTTTTATCCCAAGTATTTCGGATAAGGAATTTTCAACATTTATATTGATATACAATACATTATATTTGTAGAAGGTCACGTCATCACGTGGATGTGAACAATCCTTTCTCCTTTAGAATTAAGTTTCCGATTTCAGTTTAATATCTGCAAAGGAAATTGCAGTATTATCTCTGTATCTGACTAAATTGTATATGTACAGTATTTGTCAATCGCTAATTCAGCAAACGGTACGTGATGCAATGAATTGGCGAGAATATATTTTACATAGAGAACCCAAGGACAAAATATCATCATTGTATTCATTCAGAAACTTCCTGTTCATCTCTTGTTATTTCTCCACAAGGATTGGAAATAATTTCCCAAAGACCTAGATTTAGGCTATTTCTTGCAAGATTTCATCCACTAATCTGTGCATTCTATTTACGCTACCTTTCTATGGTTTATGATCGCAAAGGTTCAATTACGTTCAGATTGCGGCTAAACCGATTTCATTTAAGAATCGCGATTAATGGTATTTAGTTCAGTATTTTGTTTGTACGATACGAAACGGATGTCGAAGTCTTTTGTTGGGAGTTTACTGAAAATAGTTGGTGCATGGGGTAGACCAAATGGTCTTTGACGAATATGAGTCACGATGTATGAGTAATCTGCATTAAACTCCACTCTATGACGTTTTGATGCTGCCCCAATTTTTACTTGCTGTAAGAAGGGGAAAGCCATGGCTGCGGGGGGTCTCATTGGTCATCTATTCACCTTGGTCAGGTAAAGCAAATAGGCAGACATTGTGACCATGGCAGCTGCGACTGGTTCGAGCTAGTTGCTGCATTTCTCGGTTGAAAAGAAATACTTTGAGAGAGGGTTTAATTATGTTGAAACCCCTACCTGTGCCCTCGCACCATTCTTGAACTCCCGATGGCGGTTTAAAAAAAAGTGCGTTTGGAGAGTTGCAGACAGGTTACTATTGCGGAAGGTATGCCCTTGAGGGACTTCAGCATTATACTTGATTTCTTAGAAAATTGCCTTTGTCGTACTGACAATGCGTATTAAGCTTTTGGGAACCACTACTTTTAGATTTAAAACAAAAATGGCGATTAACGTGATTACAGGTCATTACCCAGTGTCCGATAATTAGCCTTTAAGGATAAAGCCATGGCAGATAAAGATCATCTTGCTTAATTAGCATTTTAACTGGTCTAAGACAAGTCAGCGCATTCCTGCATTGCATTTTTGGGTTAATTCCAGATGACTACTTGAAAAAGTCATTCTACTGGAATGTGTCATTCAGGGATTCTTCGAAATTTTCCACGACATCGAGAAATTTCAAAATTTTCATCGTTTTATTTTTTGCTATTTTTGTTAAACGAGAAACTATTTTCCCTATACATGTACATGTGTACGTGTATATTTCAACTCTTTACACCAAACACGCAAAGTTCGAGTCGATTTTCACAAACATAAACTGGCAT
Organism: Megaphyllum sjaelandicum; assembly: GCA_034698745.1. Taxonomy (NCBI): domain Eukaryota; kingdom Metazoa; phylum Arthropoda; class Diplopoda; order Julida; family Julidae; genus Megaphyllum; species Megaphyllum sjaelandicum. Next base: position 8,802 of record JAQGBX010000456.1, on the reverse strand, counting down.
TCTGTAGGCCTGCACAGTTTTTCATTCAATTTCTGCCGTTTGGAACAAAATAAACATCCATAAAACAGGGTAAAATTCTGTGGGGGCTTATACTGTACTTGTACATGGGTCAGTGATCTGTTAAAAAAATATTTACTCGTTGCAGGTGATCCGATGCTCAATTTTTTGGAGGAACATTCTACGATATATTTTTTATCAGTAAAATTCCTAGTAGGGGAGAATTTTGGAAAATGTTTACTCAAAGTGGAAATACCAGTATTATGACTATATTATGGAAATGAGTGGGAAACCGATTCATGTTACCATTTTTGGAGTTTGTGCCTTGTATAAAATTGTTTTGATGTGAACATGATATATTTTTCTTCAGTTTACAATCATAAATTGTTATTGTACATTTTATATCCTCTGTACTAATTACACCAGTCGTAAATGTGAAGTATAAACGATAATTATAGGTCTAGATGATGGTTTAATGGAAATCTAATTTACTCTGTTTGTAGGTACCAACAATAATGAGAGTACGTGTTACAAATAATAACTACAAACGAATCGTACTCGTGTTCGAGCAGTTAAATTGCCACTAAACATGTATCAGTTCAACCTAAAATGTCATTAATTAAGACTTTATATTATGCCACAGTTTCCCTTGGACAGCTTCTTTATCCCTAATGAAAAATATACACAGGTTTAAAATCAAAAGTCAGAATTGATGTTCACTATGGTTTATTTTAATCCAGAAATAAGGTTAACGAAATCATGATTTTTTTCTGCAAACAACGAGATAACAAATGATAATAGGCCAATAACAATTACATTAAATCCAAAACCTGTTCTGCATTTTGTAACTTTTTCGCATGATGCTAGTACAAGAGTATTTAATTTTAGTAGCTTTAGCTGCGTTTTCTGATAAAAGAAAACACTGGCCTTGTCTGGAACTTCCTGTTCATACATTTTTTTCAATCTGTGCTGAGCGCGAGCATATTTATATTTAGACTGTTTACGTTTGATGAAATTGTCTTGGCATTTACCTTAAAAGTTATATATTCTTAGTCATGATTCTAAATTGTTAATGTTTTAAGGCGTCTGGACAATTTCAGCGTTATCAGCAATGACCCAGTTTTCTTCTTAACATAAAAACAATGTTGCAATTTAATGCACATTGTTTTCACTCGTTGTCTCCTCTAGAATTACGTAGAACGAATCTCATTTAGCATTACACCCATGCATTTCCGTTGTTTTTTAAAAGAATTTGTATTTTTAAATTTCAATTATACTTTGTTTGCAAGTTAAATTAGTAACTGTTTTCGAGACAATGGGTCATGTTGGCGACATACAGTAGCAGTCAATGGTTTTCATTGTTAATACTATTTCAAAATGGTTTCGAATCGTTTGCTATGGATTAGTATGATAAGGATAATTTAGTTAGGAATTTTGACGGCTATCTTAAATAAATAGGGAAATTGAAAAATGATGGCGAGAAATGATTATATATAATGTGAAAACATTTCTTAGTTGGTACCTCAAGCTTCAAATACCAAGTTGTATACCTTATATTTAAACTAGCTCATGCAATATTTTAAAATAACTTTAAATTAAGGTATGTTTACCATGAGTTTCAGTTTCGATTAATGAGGGGGCATTCAAAATGTTGTCTGCTATTATATACTATTATCATAGGCACATACAAGTATTCTCGCTTAAATTACTATAAACCCTTAGCTTTTACTCCACTCTATGAAGCTGTTTTTATTTAGGTCTATTGATGGCCTCTGGCGATATATAAAAAAGGTGTAAACCTCGAGTAAAAACTGTAACCTCTAAACATGGTTTCAGTTTATGATATAAAGTGGTAAGCAGTTTGCTCAATATTCTTAATTTTGCATGCCGAACGTGATTTGTTAGATTTTTTGATTAAACATAGGCCTACATTCATAATGTGGATGGAAAAAATTTGAAGGAGTTATTACTTCACATCATGCTTCAAATTAAAATCTGGAAAGTCAGTTGTATTACGTTTTTTCCACGCAATAAATTCATGTCAAAGGGAATCAGAGAAGCGAGCGTAATTGTTATCTTCACTGAAGAGCTATTTTCATAAATTAATTTTGAAAAATCCTAATTATCAACTATAGTGTCTCTATTTTTATACACCTGGAAACGGCTAAAATGCAACTGAAACGTTGCGGCCCTGTGGACCGTCAATTAAAATCACATTCATGTAAACAGGTGAATGCGTCAGGGACAAGACAAGGGCAAATTTAATACCACAAAAACAAAAGGCCTATATCACTAATAATAGGTCTCATCATTTAAAAAGTTGAAATTTTGCCAGATCGTGTGTCACGACGCTGTGATATACAGGTTTGTGTTTCAGTGTCTGAAGCTTGAACTGGCTAGCTTGGGTCCTTGGGATGTGCCAAAATAGAATTACAACATCATGCAGTGATAACATTTAAAAAAGTTCACATAACATATAATCCTGAAACTTGTACAGTGAAGGAACTCAATTTTGGCTTTGCATGGTGTATTGAAAAGATATGATGTACATGTACAAAAACAATTACAAAAAAAATGCATGTACCTTTTTTGTCAAAGCTTTCGATCATGCATTCTATAGTGTTTAAATAGTGAATAGATAGTTTTTAAACTTACGAAAAGAAAAAATCATGTCTTTTCGTTACAACCAGTATGTTGTGTGCGTTTTATAAATTTCAGCAAAACTAGATCTGCCCACAATGCTGCGTAGGCATATTTCTAGAGCGCAGACATAAAAATGTTCGGTCAAGCTATGTATAAATTAATGATATGGTGTTCAACTCCGAGCATTGTCAAACCATGAGTCATTGCAAAAGTAGCGGTAATTTACAGGTATAACGCCATCATGTAACAAATCAAAAAGCAATTTAAAGTCATGCTGACTTTGCTAATGATGAGTGTGACTTTAATTGACTTCCACGCTGCATTTTCAAGAAGCAAATTTTATACCTTCGCTATAACGATGTGATAATTTGACAAGATTTGTCAACAGTTAATTGTTTGTAGAGCATCACTCTTCGATGATTCAAACAGGCTTGCGTCGAACACTACCAGTTTGGTTGCTCAACATAACAGATTTCATTCTCAGGCTACACTAGCATGAAAAAGATAGATCATGTCGTTACTGCTGCAATCTCGATTTAATTTAAGCACCATCAATTAATAACGCCCGTGTAAAAAATCAATTCATATGTTGTACCAAAGGGTGTCACCCGCCCTTGCGTCCTCCAAATGTTTTTGTCATTTGAAATGCTCGTAAATAATGTGACTCATAATATAGTAGGTGTTACCTCTGCTTACAGTTATGTTTCGCCCAATTTCGGCACATCTTGAAAGCTGGTCCAACGGACAGGAGATACGATTTTGAGCAATTATTCACGTAAAAAAAATATTCCCATGCAATTTATATACCTTCGTAGAATCCTTGAAACACAGGGACTTAGATGGGAAAGGGGTAGGTTCTCGTCATTGTGTTGCGTTTTTTACTCGAGTAACTCAACCGTATCAATCCAAAAGGGGTTATCGTGCAGGCTCTCCATTATCATTGCAAGCAGGTGCAAATATGGCCTAAGCAAGGTTCACGGATATGCTGAAGCACTGATGTATGTCAATTTCCCTTATGTATCAGCACCTTCCAAGCCAGGTATATATCGAGTACACAAGATGTGAAATGCTATTGAGTAGGCTTTGTCGAGCTTCTAGATGTTTATTTTTCTCTTTTGTTTGGTCGATGTTTGGTGAAAATATAACAATCCTTCGTTAACTTTCACCGTTTTATCAACTCTAGCATTAATGAAATATCTACTTTGAGGAGCATAGATGCGTGTAAATTGCAGATCTTTGATGTGATTTATGTTAAAATGTTGTTTCTTTATATGTTTCGGGTATAAACTGGCATTTGATCCAGGCTGATTAGATTTAATCAACTTTCCATTCATCGTATCGTTATTTTAAGGACCCAGATAAACACGGTAAAACGTTTTCATTTCACAAAAAAAAAAAAGGCCATCGTTCGATCAAATTGTGTAAAGGACAGGCCTACTGCATAATTTGAAGTTACTATCAAGACGCAGTTTTATAAGATGCTATCTGTTGAGTAAAGTACTTCAATATGCGATATAAGGCTCACCATTAAACGTAGAAATGCGTTTTCAAAGAATATTTGCATAACACTTTTATTTTTTATTTCATAATGTGCAGTTTTATCTTGATTTGTATAGTGACCGACCCTGTCTGGCTTTTCTGACATCTGCAAATTTTCAGAATGTTTCATAGTATTGGTTCTTGTGACGCAAAGTATTACCTTATTATCTTGAATTTAGTACAGGATGTTAATTTCAGAAGTCTTAGCACTTGTTATCTCCATATATTATTTATTTTAATTAAAAAAAACGCAAAGCTTACGAATTTAATTAGTACAAGACTGGTTGACGTACTATACAGTGTATTCTGTACCATTAGGTGTGAAACAGTATGAAACATGGTGGCTTGTTGGTTCTTTTATATAAACTATTTGAATGAGTTCCGCCTCGTGCTATGCAATGGTATATAATAGAAAACGCATGTTCATGCAACCGAATTGAAGAGTATTCTTGCGAAAAGCAAAATAGACTTGATTTCTTTGTTCAGTTACTTGTTTTTCAAATAAATTATAAATTAAGTTTTCAAAACATGGTTAACTCTGATGAAAGACAAGCATCGATCACTTGAAAAATATGCGAAGGCCATTATGCCTATAGTTATCACATTTATACTAATACAGGCGTAATTCAATTCAATAAACTTTAATGGAGAAGAAGCTGGAAGCAACTGGTTTTCAATAACTATATTAAAATTATGATGATTGGAGTTGTTGTGGCACGAGATGAAGTTATTATGAGTTTCGAACATGATGATCCTCTAATGATTCATTCTAAGTAATTTGTTTTTAGACATGAGTCAGTCGGTTTTAGGTTTTGCAATCTATAGCATTAACACTTGTATATGGGTTATTTGCTTAGCTGAAACATCAGATGTATTTAATTGGTTTTGGAATAAGGATGTCAATTGTACTGAGATTGGCACATTGGGCAACTAATGGAATTGCGACAGTTGGCAAAGTTTTCCTAATACACTCAAGTACGGTGAAGTACCAAGCTTTATTAGGCTCAGAGAATGAATGTTCACTGATGTTTTCACTGAACTTGCGATGTTGAAAGATACATTTTAAATTTATATGAATTGCAGTCAAAATCTGATATATAGTTGGGGTGCATATATGTTTGGGAAGCTTTTGATAATAGACTTAATCATTATGAAATTCTTTCTCATGAAACAAATAGTTTCGATTGGCGGGGTTTTGTTAAGTTGACTCACTGTACATGAAAACCAGTTTTTATTTAAATAACTACACATTGAGTTACATTTGTTGTACAGATTGTGTGCTCCTTTTTGTAATTTAGGAAATTAGTCAATGGTTGACTAATGGTTACCTTTGACCACCTGCATCCTCAATTTAGAATAAACTGTACATGTATGTATTTGTACCATGTACATTATGATTTACATGTGTATTCTTCATTTGTAAACTCATTAATTGCCATTCAGCTATAGACCGTTCCCTCTGACATATTGTATAATATTAGCGTATGTGGCACAAAATTGTCTTTCCTTTGTGTTATACTAGGTGGCTTGTTTTCTTCGGGTACTCAGTTGATCCGTAAGTGGCGCTCTGATACCACGTGGTAACAGCTAGCAAATGACGAAATTTACAGTTATACCATGGTCTGATGGAGCCATTTTTATTTTTTTTCCCGAATGAATTTAGTTTGATAACTTTTTCACGGAATTTAAATTTCTGTGCTGAAAACATCGACATTATTTAATTATAAATCTTGCATTCACTCCTCATTTCATCTCTTGTTTGCCTAAGGAAGAACTGCATTGACATGCAGTATTTGGTGCATTTTCTCTTGACAAACACTTTAGAAATTCAGTGAAATTCCCTGGTTAGCCTACCACAGTAAATATTTTATTGATGTTTGGCCGACATATTTACTCAGCGTAATGACACCTTACTACCAGATTACGTTGCTAAAAAATTCATGACCACGAATTAATTCGTGTCCGTTAACCTGTTCATCATCGCACCAAGCTAAGGGTGCATATGAGTTTTTTTACAAATGTCTACAGCAGTGAATGACCTGCTGTGGATAAACCATTCCAGGTTAATATATCACAATGGCATGAGTTGGAGAATCACAGAAGGCAAACTCCAACTAGATAATAATCTATATTTTCATTGTCTGCATCGTTAAAAGCTTAATGCACGGTCCAAAAATAACTCATGTTGCTATTTGAGGGGATTTTTTGAAATAATTGCATGGCTGACTGCGATGCAATAAAAAATGAGTTAACGCTCATATGCAAAGTTTACAGTTTCATTGTGATTTATTTTGACCATAGTTCATGTCAAAAGAAATAAGTATTTTCCGTTAAAATAGGTTTTGGAAGGTATTTTTAATTTAGTTGAAAACGTATTCATGAGGGATACGGTACTTTTCAATAGTTATTTCCGTCATTATTCAAAACAGCTCTTCGGGTGAAAACCGATGTTTACATCAATAAATGGCAGTAATATTCTATTAGATTCAAAATTATTTTTACTTTGAACTTTATATCAAAAGTATACACACATCTATCAAACAGTTATTATATAGATTGGAGGGTCTGATTAGAAAACATTTGCAAAACCTATGGAAATTTCTGTTGCCCTCAATAGATGTTTGAACACCCTATAAAGAAAACTACTTTTCTTTTAATACGTAATTGCCTATCAGTTAAGGTCTTGCCATCTGGCGCCATTATAATGGCAAAAAAAAACATTGAGCAATAAAATGTATAGAACAGGTGATCGCAAGGTAATAATTAAAATCAGCAATTCATTATTATTCAACTTTCGCCTGCATCCATATAACTACATGTATACCTGCATATCCTGTTTACAGTTTCATATATAATGGGAGGTTTTTTACCTTGTAAGGCATGATTTTTGTCCTCGGTACAGCCATAAATAACGTACATATGTTAGCAGCATTATGAATAGCATATAAATGGACAATTTTTTTGCAAACATTTCAACAGTTTGCCATATTTTACAAAAGAAATACAAAAGGCATGTCACTATGAATCATTTTAAGATAAATCAAAACAAACAATCACATTTTATTATTGTTTCTAGAGCGTATTGCGTGCGAGATACAATACCATTGAACCAGACTAACCAGTTAATAATTAATCTTAATAAAATGTGAAAAAAGTTGGAAAAATTGAATTGACGAATAGTTTCTACATCACCTAACCAATAAGATAATGAAAATGTGGTGTTGAAGATTAAAGATGGATACGCGACATCATGCAGTGAACAAATCTTTACTGATGCGTATAGATTTGGGAGGAAAACTTTTTTAACCATGAAAACTTACTTGCAGAGTGGGTTCGTTGTTGATGACCCATCCCACGACGATATCGGAACCTTGCATTCTTCCATCAGGAGAAAATCCGATGCCGATATACCCCTTGGTTTCGGCTTGCACTTCAAAAATGATATCTTGAATCGACGGTGTCCAGAACAGGTGAACTTTACCCTCGTGGTCTAATATGGCGTGGTGGGTCCAGCGCATGGTGTCTTCAAATTGCGCGGAACTGAATGTTAGCCTTAGCCATATGGCCAAAATCGCCAAAAAATACTTCATTTTTCGACAAGTGGTTTCGCAGTGGAACAAAGCCCTCAAAAGTTGTAGTGTTATGGAAATTTTAAAAAATCTGGTTATTCCTCTGTTTGTACGATGGTCACACACCGAAGCCGATTGTAACTTCTGCTGTGAGCTGTTCGAGCGACTAACACCAAATGTGCCACGCTTTTCAATTGGCAAAACCGGTATTGGAAACCTCCGGAGCACAAATGTGCGAACAGACTCAACGGTTCGCTGATGACGTCAGGCTGTAGCAAACTCCCTTTGTCTGAGGTGCGAAATGCTTCTATCAGGCCTATAGCCGTTAAAAATGCCTGATTTGAATGCTTTTTCGGCAAAGGAGCCAGCATGTGCCATACACCTGTGAGGTAGTTGTTTCCTTCCCCTTTACCCATCCACCAATTACAAGCTCTTCTCATGAAAATGATGAGCTGGCATTGGGCAACCCTCACCTTCTACCTCCAGACTCTTCAACAGCTCACCCACAGGAGTTTTACGATGGAAAAAACTGGACAATTCGAAAAGAAACTGCTCCGAAAGACAATCGAAATGAGAAACAATGGTTGGCCCAAAATTCATAATGTGTTGTTGTTAATTGCGGGATGCAAAGGCATCGAATAATCCGGAAATACGATTGAATTGATGAAAAAAAGGTCAATGAAAATTGGGAAATTGCCCATATTTTTTATATTGAAAAAATACCAGGATAGATGTATCGAGTAAACTCTTTACATATTTCGAAGGTATACCATGTTTTTGGCAACAAATTCAAATAACCAACATATACTGCATACAAATAGAGAAAAGGTGTTTAGGAAAGCTTATAAGAAACCGCAGATTTCCGATAATTTCTGATTTTCATTGTGGTTTGTTAAATGTGCATTTTATATTACGGTAAAATGAACCAAATTTGATCAGTTGTATTAAACTTCAAGTCAATATATCATATGTTACACTTGGTATGCTATTGAGCTTTTATACATTGTAGATGCTCTGGTGCTGTAAGTGGATCATAAGAAGTCATTTCTGTATC
>JAQGBX010000455.1:0-36025 GCA_034698745.1 Megaphyllum sjaelandicum | reverse complement strand
TATTTTTCCTGACTTTTCCTGACATTATTTTTCTTGCCTGACTTTTCCTGACTTTGCAGAAACTGGCAACCCTGTATTTTTTTCGCGGAATTTTCACCGGTCCCCAGGCGGGATAAAACCAAAAAAAGGGTTGGAAAACACCGGTCTACTCAAACACATCTTTACGATTCGGCGGCAGCGCCATCTAGCGGCTCCTTAGCCCCAGTCGGCGGGCCCCCCTCCAATTTAATCCCCCCTCGTAGTCGCGCGCGGGATTAGTGGCAAGAAACGAAAACTCGAACCTAAATCCAGCTTAGAAAACGGTTTCCAGGGTTTGGAAAACATCACCGAAAATCACGCAAATCCAGTCAAAAACCTCCGCAGTTGCACGCAAGCGTCACCGGCATCGCAAAGGGCGAATGTCCGCGAGTCCATCGCCCCTTTCAAAACGAGCACCGGTTGCCCGAAAAAGAGGCGTTTGAAAACCCCCCCCAAGAAAAAAAAAGACCCCAGGATATATCTCTCTTACCTGGACTACAGCTAGCGTTTCTGGAGGTCGAGTTCGAACGTGTAAAAATCCAAAACACGAGACAAGAGATTTAGCGTACAGAAACGTTCACTTTGGCGGCTACTCCATTAGTTTTCGGGGAAACGTTTTTATAGAGCTTGGCCCCGAAACAGACGCCGTGGGGAAACCGAGCTGAAACACGTTCCCGGGTCAGCAAAATCCAGGCGTTTTCGACGTGGAACGGCACTCGCGCGCGTTAAATCCCATTTCCTCGTCGAAACTGGGCCGGTCTTTCGTAAAAACAGCCGAAAAACGAAGCACCGATTTGGGCACTGCCAAACGCAAATGGCGTCCGATTCGAAAATGTCAAAAGTAAGTATGGCGGCCGCGTTCGATCGGAGCGCCCCGTTCGGCGTGGAGCGCTCTTTGCCCGCGATTCCACGGGAGCCGTTGTACGTTGGGAGAGCGCTCTTTGAGGCGCTCAGCTCTAGAAAAATGCCAAGAAATGCTTCGGGCGCTTGGAGGCTAAGACGCTGCCGCATTTCGATGCGAGGGGGCGCTGCATGATAAGGAACGCACCAGGCGTGAGCATGTGAAGGAGGAAAGTGAGGCCGGGTTAGCGAACGAAACGGCCATGTTGGAAGTCGTGCTGAGTCTGATGCACGGTGTGGTCTGATGGCGAATTCGGCTCATCACACCAGGTGCAGTTACTTGGCGAATTTGATTGGGCCAAAAAATCTGCACTAGTGCAGGCTACAAGGTGAGGTATAATGGCGAATTCAACCCACCCAAAAAGTGTACACCGGGTGTAGCTACAAGGTGAGGCATAAGTCTGTAAAGTCTTCTTGTGCCTGCTGCCTGCAATAGTGCAGATTTAACAGACTTATGCCTCACCGTGTAGCCTACACCTGGTGCACTTGGGTGTATACACTTTTTGGGTGAGTCGAATTCGCCATTATTTATAGTACCCTTTAATAAATATAAAATGTCAAATTGCTAATTTGGGAATCCACACCCATTGATTTTAAATTATCACATGTCATGCACGTCAGGGCATAGTTCTTTGACCGAAATTATGCCTTACCGAATATGCAAAGTTGTTTCCGAGTCGGTGCATCGCCACGTGGGACGTCTCCATTTGTGGAATCCGAAATGTTGATAACGTGCTTTGTTGAACCTGTTGATTTGTTGTTTGAGTAGAAACTAGTGTGAACATCAGTAGCGACAAAAGCAAGCTGTAATTCTAGCACAAAGATAATAAATATTAAATTAACGTACATGCACTCATATACGAAAATACATGTACATGTACTTATAAAAATAATGCATCGAAAATCTCTTACTCGTACCGCGATCGCCATTATCACGAAACGTTGAGTACAGTCTTGCAGACAAGTAAGTTTAAACTAGTGTTTTGAGTACCTTAAATGCCCGCGATGTAAATGAAAATAGCTGTTGGAAGTAGGCCTATGCTGAATTTATATAACTTCATCCCATCCCCCAAAACAGCATATCACGTGATAACGTCTTTTTTTTTGTTAAACAAAAACATCATTTCGTATTTAAAAATCCATCACTCTGAAATTAACCTAATATTTATTGAGAGAAGAAAAAAAAACTAATACCGGAAGTTCAATGCTCCAGGCAAACACGTGCTGTCACACAGCCATGCAATTATCGACTGCTAAACTAACGCCATGAATATTTCATTTCGGTTGTTAAATCGTTCGCGATAAAAAACAAGAAATATGTAAATTAATGCTTATTTTACACTAGAAGTAAATTAAATTAACCGATGCTCTTGTTTACTAATGTTTTACAACCTATACACTTGCCTCTCTAGTGGGAGAAGAGTCGTGCCATCTGGTGAACGCCAATTTCGAAAAAGTTAACAGAATAAAAAGAGAAAGTATTCATAAGTTATTTCCGAAATTTTTTTTGCAGGTCGAAATTTTGACAAATGCTTTAGGAACAAGTTTAAGATGAGATTCACCGCGGTTATACAATAATACAAATGTAAAACATGGAATGCGAAACGCAACGGCGTTCCATATACATTCAATTTGAAGAATCTCTATATGTCTACTTAGTTTATTAATTTAAATAGAAATGGAAATCTGGACGTAATAAATTGTTCTACTTTAACAAAAATGGGTAGGCCTACTTTTACAACTTTCTTAAAATCCCGATAAGCGTAATTAAATAACTTAAATTTAAATTTTTTTCAATTGTATAATAAACTACAGTATATATACCATTCAGGTAAGACTTATTCCTCCGATCAATGGCATGGCTGGACACCGCGGATATTTTCAATTGTCCGGCATCTCCCGGATAATTTCAATTGGACGGCATCGCCCAAATCGTTCCAATTGTCCGGCATCGCCCGGATATTTCCAATTGTCCGGCATCTCCTGGATAATTTCACTTGTCCAGCATCGCCGTGGCAAATTATACTTGCCCGCCAAATATCGCCCTGGCAAATTATACTTGCCCGGCATCGCCCGGATATATCAATTTGTCCGGCATCGCCTGGGCGATGCCCGACAAGTGGAAATATCCGGGCGATGCCGGACAAATGGAAATATCCGGGTGATGCCGGACAAATGGAAATATCCGGGTGATGCCGGACAAATGGAAATATCCGGGTGATGCCGGAGATGAGCGGCATAAACGAGTCCATTTGCATTTTTATCCCGAGAATATTAAAAGTGTTTCTCCTCGGAAAAAGTTGAAAATTTTGCGAGTTTATCACCTACGCGATATTAATTGCGCTGAATTTCCCTTTTACTTCGGGAGTTTATTTTATTTGGAATTTTTTTATCTTGTGGAAATGTATCATGGGCTTCTGCTTTTGGTGGGCCCTGGGGCTTCAGCCTTGTCAGCCTTATGGATAATACGGAGCTGATTGTATTGCATGTGGTTTTGTAATAAATAAATTTTATAGCGTCGGACAAAATCAAAACAAAATCATGCATTCTTTGTAATAAGTAGCATAGTATATCTATATAGATAAAAGGCAAAACGCATCCATCTTGGTTTTCCGTGGCTGGGTAACTGGCTGGCCTGCGCGTCATATCATTGGCCACTCATGGCACCCCCCCCAAGAGCGTTAACTCCGTGGGGAATAACAAGGCCATAAATCTTTTTAAATTTGCCCCTAACCATAAAACTGTCAAACAAGTTTCCCGTCCCCCATCCGGGATGTATCCAGGTCATATATATAGCGCCATCTTTTGGAGACAAAGGACAGCTAAATCTAACTCCTGATCGCATAAAAGGGTTTAGAAAATCAAACAACAATTTTGACCCAGGCAAGGTCGGGTATTACCGCTAGTCTCTCATAAATGGCTTCAGTTGTACATGCAAACACGGTTCAAGTTTCCGGAATTAAACAAAAACATCTGAGGGCAGCATGGCATAATGCTGGTGTTTGTAGGAGTTGCCATTGTTCGTTAAGTCAGATGAAACATTTATGGTCTTCGCAAAAGTATAGTAAGCATTTAGTGATTATGATGATGCTGCTGCTAAAAACGTTCCCTTGGTACAAACGCATCTCACACTTGTGATGATCCCAACTTGCTGCAATGATAAGTAAAGATGGCAATCACTATGAGCTTCCGAGTCATGCCGTGCTGCCTTCTAACATTGTACAAGTTTGAAATAATGATACAAATACAGTAAAAACCTGGAAAAGTGACCACCTGTTTACGTTGACCACTTTTTAGTGTATTGGTTTTTCTAGTGTACATTTTGTCATAAAAATTCTCTGTATAGCGATCACCTGTCTATTGTGTACAGTGACCAGTTTATGTCGTCTTTTTTTGCCATTTTTACATTGTCAATGTACCTTAAAAAGAAACCAGTTAACAGATGAGTCACATTACATCCTGCTTTAACCCTAGTGGCTCTCAAATAATTCAGCCAATCATGTTATTCAAATCAAACATGATCATAAGAATCAAAAAGTGTTAAAAAAAAACTTGATAATTTTTTCTTAAAAAAATCCATAAACAAATGTGTAATAAGGTAATAAATATTCTGTATGTAATGTACTTGGACATGATGATTCTGTAGTTTTTCGGTTTTGGGTTTTTTATTACATGTTTATTATTTTGATTTAATTCAGGGATTCTTTGTATAGTGACCACTTGTGTACAGTGACCAACATAGCAGTTTTTTTTGGTGGCCACTCTTAACAGGTTTTACTGTATAAAAGATAAATATATCAGAAGTACGATTTTCGAGTTCCCCTTCGCGTATCATTTCTACGCATGATTAATCTTCACTGTGATTCCCATCATTTTTTTTTAATTCCATCTTTTTCCCCCCAAGTTTGTTATAGCCAAATATTTACGATAGGAATACTGGCGAGCAAGGGGGCCCCCTATAATTTGTGTTTTATATCCACAAAAAATGAAACGTTTTGGCTTGCAGGGTCGCTTTTTTGCTCAACCTATTTTACGCTGCTCGCTCTACATTTTTCCTGTTTTGCTCTTAATCTCAGTGCACACTGTTCCTTTCTTTTACAGTTCAGGTAAGCTTTATATGCTAATAATTGCCCTCACCATACGTTATCTAACCTAACCTTATCACAGAATATTAAATGCCATGAAATACAAGAATTTGCCCTTTCTTGACATCAACACCTACGCTCACTCGAAAATCTACATATGAATTATTTGTAAAATAGGTGGAAGCACACCTGAAAAATTCAGCAAAAGGCGAGTTATAATTCTACACGGTATTTACTTTTTAAAGTTGGAAAAATATTTTATTAAAATCGTTACATAGTTTCACCTACTTTGCTTTCTCCAATATGGGCACACTGAAGAATCATGATTCATTCAAATTTGAACATAAACAGGGCTGAGCAAGATTTAAATGCAGATAAATAAAAAAACTAACAAAAGGATAAAATGGTGGCATGCACGAATACAATTAAACGTAGGCCTATTCTAATTGTAAGCTAATTTTAAATATAAAAATTTCAGTTTTCGCAAAACATTGCATATTAATAGAAAATATGGAGATACATTTCGCGGAAAATGAAATTAAACTAGGCCAGACCCGGCAATTTTGGGGCTCACTTCCTCCAACTCTTTCATTTAAAAATTAAAGTAAGCATTTAGTTAATAGAATGACATGTACATGTATAAATACTTAAATTAGCTATCCTGGCGAAAAATGTAGGAGGAAGTGCAATGAAAGTTTTCAGAGTGAAAACATGAATATGTATTCGTGCTACATGTTAGTTAGGGTGGTTCTGGGAAAATGCATGAACAAAATTTGCATGAAATAGATAAAAGTGAAATTCTGAAAAGCCAGCTATATAGGATAGACTTATAAATAAAAAAAATTGGATAGCTAGTATTAAATCCTTTTATGGAATCCAATAACTTTTCAAAAATGCTTATCTCGTAAATTGTCACATTTCATATATTAATACGAATACCATCTACAACGCATTTGAATAATCAACAAGACGAATCAGTAAAAAAAAGTTGTAAATGCTTAATCCGTCTGGGATAAAAATCAAAAACAGGAAGTAGCTTTTTAACTAATGAATAATCAGGAATATAAGAAGTAATTGAAAGAGACGAAACTACATTAGTTGTATTATTTTGTCTGTGGCAAACTTAATTGATGCTTGAAGAGAATATCTGAGAAAAGATGACAGATGTGTTATGTTTAACATAATCAGTGTAAATTAAAACCTATAATTATATAGCAACTATAATGCAAATCTAATTTTGACAAACGAAAATACATGTACATGTAGTTCAAATTTTTATTCCAAAGAAATAATGAGTAAATTTAAAAAAAATATAGACCTCGCCTATTAAAAGCTAATATTAAAAAAGGGTTCACTCATTTACAGTACGTTGATTTTCATTCCCTTTTAATTTGAAAAATAATAATTTAAAACTCATTTTTTACGGATTTTATTTTATAATAAAGTTCTCGCTTACATTATTTATAAACGTATCTCAATCAGTTATGCAATAAAGATGCGTGTTAAAGTACTCCCTATAACATACGTTTAAATCGAATGGTAATGCGCGATATTTGCGATAATCTATTGCGAAATACATTATACGTACGACGATAAATAACCTTTATTACAGATAACAAAACCAAAACTATTTAAGATTGCACATATCGTTAGTAGAGTTGAATGAAATGATACGCGAGATGATCTCGTTATTTCGATTATCAATACATTTTCTGTAATCTATACATCTTATTAAGACCGATTAAATATGCCGAATAATCAATCGGGAAAGTGCATTTTCATAAAAGAAAATTAAAATCTAATTTAATGGCTCTCAAATATTGAGAACGTATATTTTATGATCCCAAATTTCAAAAATTAAATCTAGTGGACTTTTACGCGTGCTTTGATCGTTTTTTAATGTTAATAGCTGCCCAGCTAATTAGTGATTAAAAAAAAGTAATAACGTTTATATCATCATCTATCGATTGTTAGCATCTTCCCAAACATGAAGGTGTCTCCAATGGGTATAATCAAGTCAATTTATAACGTACAATATATCAATTTGGGAAATCTTATCGAGAATTTATTCACGAGTTTACTGCCCTATGTAAATTATTTACGAACTTGCGTAGGCTTAATTCGGCTAGTTTAAATTTCAGAACCGCGATTGATAAAAGTATTATTCTTTCCCAGTTGCAATAAAAAAAAAGTTGGACAAAAATAAAACGCAATTCGCCCCAAAAACTAAACAAATGGGTTATTTTGTTGATAGGGTAAGCCTTATATACGAGTAATACAGGAAATACGAGTGACAGTAAAGATTTTAAAACGATATACCCGTCCCAAATCAGGGATTCGGTTTATTATAGTAACGAAAATGAAACATTTTGCTAGAATTTAACTTTAATGCAAATTTTATTTATATTCGGTAATCACTTCAGTATAAAGGATAGTTTATCCTTTAATTAATGTTTTTAAACGCCAACTTACAGAAATGACACGTTTCCTGTTTAAACTTTAATTTTATAGCAGGTTAAATTCATGCACCACGATGAGATGCTCATTTAATTAAAGAAAAATCAGTATAAATAGACGTTTCTACTTCTAAAAACACTAAAAAGTTTGAATGAATGTGCATGTATAAAGATTTCACTAAACGTGCATCCACTGTGAAATTCGCCAATTTCCACTTTATATAAAAATGATATTAAATCAAGCATTGATCTTTCAAATGTAAACAAATCCTAAAAGATGCTAATTGTTATCAGCATTCATATCGCAGTGGACGGTTGTTTTTTTTTTTAAATAGAAACATTAAAAGTTGTGAGTGGATATTTTAAAACTTGCACAAATTCTTGTTGGTGAAATTCTCAGTTTTTTTTAAATGCCGTTCCTGTATAAAACGTAACATTCAACAGAAATCCAAACCAAAATTGCGAAACTATCATAAATGTCCCTCAATTATCAGAACCAAATTCGTATATCACCTCAAATCATCATCGTGTCCTATAGACCGTACCAATCAGACTCCGGCAGCAACTATCAATCGTGTTGTCGGTTTATAATAGGCATGCCAGTCATTATACTGGCCCTGGGACCGACACGAATAGAAAAAAAATACTTCATTAACGTCACTTGGTTTCCGAAACTGGAAACTCACAATTCGGAAAACAGGTTAACACTACGGTTCGGAAACTTACATTTAAGTTTCATAAACCATTTTTCAGTTTAAGTTTCCTTGGTGTGATATGTCCCCACCTTAAGAAGTCTAAACATGCTTCCCTGAGCGCATAATGAATGTAGTTATTTGAAACAGTTTTGTAAAATATTTTATTATACGCTTTTTCCCGCTTATATTCGATTGCATGTTGCTTAATTAAGCCTAGTTGTGAATAAAAAAAATCGGCTACTTCCTGCGGTAATCAAAATCATGATTTGAAAACTGATAACGCAACATCAGTGACTGTATGTCAGGTAAATTAAAATTTGCAACCATGCATATCATGGGAAATATTTCGCGTAAATGTCACGTGCACAATTATATGCATTCACGCGGATCCCTTGTACAATGATATTGTTTAATCAAGGACATACAGTAGATAAGCATTCAGTTTCGTGGTCATTTACAATTGTATATTTACATGCAGTGAATTCCGAAAACTTAATTCCTTATCAAAACGCAAGCTGAATATTAAACATCAATTAAAATGATGCAAAAACCTGAGATGCAGGTATGATTGAATAAATCATAAGTTTATGCATAAATTTGGTAAATGACTACATGTACATAACTGTATATTGGCAAATACAAACAGGCACATTTGGACGTATTCGTCTTGAAATAAGGCTTTAGGTTACGCCAGTTTCAAAAAACTAATTTTTATTCATAAAAATATTCATTCTATAAATGAAAATGCACACAATATGCTCGTAATATATTAAATCTCACTAATTATTAATTCAAATTAAATAATACACCGATGCAGTAAGTACAACGACAATGATGATACAATTATGCAGAATAAAATAAGAAATGTCCGATGCGTGGGTTCGTGAGGACGAGAAGTGGTCAATATTTATAATTTTTTTTCCGAAACGATGGTAGCGCTACATTTTCAGCGGGGTAAAAGTATGATACTGTATATGGTCAGACCAAAAACTGGGCATACGGATATGTAATGCAAATGCATGACACATGCATAAATTATTCCATCTACACTGTATATGGTCGTACATGTCCATGTAAAACATTTCATTTACATGCCAATTTTTTGGTATGATCCATACATGTCTATATACAAGGTGCCTTGTATGGTTCTACAGTATATCATTTTCCACCCTGGTTAGGATAAATGATTTACATGTACATGATTTTAATGTCAAATGCGCGTTAATTGGTTTTCACGATGATTAATCAACACACAGTGCATACCAATACTTTTGGTGAGTTTGGGGATAGCCAACTAATCGCAAGCTTTGGCCATCACATTGCCGAGTATTACTACCATTCTTGAGACAGAGATTGATCACGTTTTTAATCATCGGAACATCGTAACAACCAATCAAACATGAAAAGATTCCATCATGAGTTCCATCCAAAAAGTGTTTTCTTAACTTAACTGTCTGAAAACCATTTAAATTGACGTGTTTACAATGTGCATTTGAAAGATGTAACAATGTAGCATATTTAAAAGTCTTCAAACTTATAGGAAACTATGCAAAACGAAGTAAGCCGGATATGATGAAGAACCAATATGTTGCAATACATGTATATTAGATTCGAAAGACATCAGGTAAATGCCACCTAACATTGGTCACAAATCTTACAATACTCGTAGGATTAAGATTTGAGTAGAATGACAATATAGAGGCCTAGATGGTCGTTCTTTTAATGTCTTCATCCCGATCTATACACATTTTCAAACTTGGGTGATAGATTATTCCCGAGTGCTTGAGATCAATCTCCGACTCCAAGATGGTCGTAAAACGCAGTCCAGTTTGAGGTGGGAATTATGCATTACTGTGGTCATTTTTTTGAGAACAATGATATTTGGTTAATGATGCCTCATCGATTTGCCTATGAGATGAGGCCCAGAAAACACCGCTACTTGAGGAACTACGTGACTGGCCTGGGCCACATACTGCGACGGATTTGGATGGCTCTGCACCACACCATAGCCGCCATAGGAATGTGGTGCGGGAGGTGCGTTAACATGCGAAATGTAGACTCGAGATGGTTCCGAGTGCACCGGTGGGGGCTGACTGTAATAATGGGCGATGTAAGACTGCACCGTCTGCGCAGGCGTGTTTGCTTGTTTCACGGTGTGCGATGCTGAAACGGCAGTTCCGGTAGGTGATGGCTTGATCACCGGCAACGGCGGAGGCTGTTGCACCACGGGAGGGGAATATACAGGCTGTCGATGGGCATAGCCCGAGTGCACTTGACCACCTTTAACAGCCTGACCACCTTGGACGAGTTGACCTGGCGTGACGGCCACATAAGCCACGGGCGCCACCGCATAACCGAGATGTGCCAATCCGTACATAGCCGCTTGCGGTGCAGCCGGCTGCTGTTGGGCCTTCGCTGGTTCAGCCTTTGCGTGGGAGGATTTGCTTTTCGATTTGGATTCCTTCTCCTCTTCCGAGCCACCTTCCCCTCCCTCGGATCCTTCGTCCTCTTCCTCTTCTTCTTCCTCTTCTTCCTCCTCCTCCTCTCCTTTTTTGCCCTTTTCCTCATCTTTCCCCTTTGACTTTTCTTCCTCTTCCTCCTCTTCACCCCCTCCTTCTCCTCCTCCTTCTTCCTCCTCCTGTTGCTTTTCTTTTTCCTTGTCTCTTTGACTGTAAGCCTCCGCTAAACGCGTGTTGGCTTCCTCGTACGCCTTCTTCAAGTGGTCAGGCATGGCAGGTACGCCACTTGGCAAGTGGTCACCGATAGCACGAAAACCATTTTTGTCAGCGATGTAGGACACTTCAACCCTTTTGCCATTAGCATCGATGTAAGTGTATTTGCCGGCTATGGACCCGTCTATTCCTTTGATTTCCGCCTTCGCTTGACCATCAGAGTTCGAGTATCCGTAACTGTATTGTCCGAGCTCATCCTGGGCGTGATACTGAGAGCTTGGCACCCCTTGAGGGACAAATGCAATGCCCTGAGCTGCTACCTGTGGGACACCAGCGCCTGATACCCCACAAGTAGTAACGATGAAATACGAAATTAGAACCTAAAAGGTAAAAAAAAACCTGTTAAAAAAACGTGAATTTGTCAAACGTGTTACAAAAAAAAAAAGAATTAACCACAAAGAACTGTAACCAAGGGCTTATAGTCGATCATGATGGGTTTCCAAAAAAATGTAATGACCGATTAAATTTAACAGCGCAACCCAATTGGCAACCTACAAATTTAGAGGTACCATTTCTGGTCAGCCCCTTCTTGCAACAATTTTTTTTGTAAGTAAGTAATCATTATTTAAGGAAATCTCGCCACGAAATCTCATTTGGCATACTTTATACAGTTATTGAAAAGTAAAAAGCATGGGTAGTTTTCCTCGTTTTTAGGGTGCCGTTTATCTTTATGTTTGAAATACAAAAATGAAATTAGGTTTGGTTTTTGCTTTTCTAAAATATCGAAAATCTCGTTTGCGGTTCACTAGTTCTTAAATTTGGATCACTATACAGTATATGCAACAAACAAATTTCTCTTTATAATTTTCTAAAATAATTACTATTAATATCTTCTCAATTCTTTGATTCCTAATCACATCCGACTAAGTATACTTTAATAATCAGCTTAGATTTGTAAATTTTTTGAACAATGTAGTATTTTTTAAAGTAATGTATTCTATTAAATCTTAAGCACATGTTTTGACCGATAGGAAGTTTACGAGGGGAAACATTATTCTCGTATTTAAACATCACGTATTTAAAAGTGTAATTTATTGCACACTTTTTTCGCTTTTTTTTAAGAATCGCAATTTAGTGATTGTTTTCTTACGTAAAATGCAAATTCCCAATTTGATACGAATCGCTGATTGCGTTACACCTTTTAAGGAAATTTTAAGTCCAAATCTTTTTTTTTTGTTTAAACAAAAACTCGGTTTATTTTGGATTAATTTAGCTGGCAACTGGCATTTAATTTGATTTATAATCGGAACGTTGACATCAATAACGAATATGACAGCCCTTTGTGCATGCCATAAAACTATGAATTCAAAAAGAACCGAATTTTATTCGTATGAATTTTCATTAGGCATTAGTTAGTGATCTAGGATAATGGAATTCAGATGAGAGTTGGATAATTGGAGTATTAATTTCCGAAACTCCAATGACACATTTGCCACTTATCTCATTTATAAGAAACGTCGCCATATTGGGGTAAATAGGTAAATCGTAAACAGCAGCTGGTGGATCAACCACTTTTGGCGCGTCTAAAACATGTGCTTCTTAAATGCAAAGTACTTACCAATGCTTTCATGACTTCTTTCTGATTGCTTCTCTTCTGCTATAATGATGGCGAACCAGCAACGTCTTGGTTTATATACGGTAGGTAGGTCTTCCGTATGCCAACATCCGGCGACATTGACCTGCAGGCTGCGAGTAAGCGTGTCACGTGGATTTGTATACTTATTAAAGAAGAGGGGCTTTATGTAGGCTGATTCTGCACAGACTTATCGGCCTTATAAGTGGTGGAAGAAGCCAGAGAAAACGTTTTGAGCTTGCGTCAAATCTGGGTCATGATCAGAACTTTCGGTTGCTTTCTTCTTAGAAGTAAAAAAGAAATGCAACGAAACAGAACAATCGCAATTAGGGATAGCATCTGAAAACCTGGCGGATGAAAAACTAGTACACCACATACTGAGTTTTACAGCAGAAGCGGGGGAAAATCGTCTGAGATAAAACTTTTAATTATGAATTTTTCGACGCATTATTATATAAAATAAGGCCGAGTGTTATCAAAGTACCTCCCTTTCTGTGTAATTTGAAGTTACAAACATATCACACCTTTGATGAAAATGAGAAAGTTGCCGAAAAATTCGGCGTGAAAAATAACACGTGCAATGAGTTGACGCAAACACATTTTTCTAGAGCAGTACTTTTTAAGTTAAGACTGACCCCGCTCATTAACGATTTTTTTTCACATCAAAGAAAGCTCGAAATAATAAAAAAAAACTATGACCATGTCTGAGATCACCGGTGATTAAGTGAAAAATTATGCGTGTCACAAGTCAGAATCAGAGATGCTGAATATTGCAATTTTCTTCTCAAATCTATTGCTTACGATCATTGTACAATGTAGACTATAATGAGTATTTATATTGCTACATTTTAACATTTAAATGATAAATATACTACCCACGAATTGCACGATTGGAAATAAAAAATGGCTATAGAGGATATATTGAGCGGATTTCACAAGCAACTTACGTACCGACGTACTTTATAGGAATAGGTATGTCTAGAACATGCTAAGAAACTGTCAATCTTGCGTTTATTTGCATATTTTCGCATGATTTTTTTCCAAAAATATCCAATACAAGGAAACATTATTGGCAAAGGCTTTATAAAAGCATTATGTTAGGATTTGTTAACTGTCATTAAAAACTTAATTTTCTGCATTATTTAATATTAGCCCAGATTAATAACAACGTAATTGTGAGGCAACTGTTAGAATTGCGGGTAAAAAGCTACCTATAATTAAAATTAAAGCTATAGCAACCATCTGATGTAAAAAAAATGCATCAAATATATGCACACTTTGCTTATTTACCTCGCGATGTGGGGGAGGAACTATCAATAACTTAACATTCAAATTGTCATAATCCATTTAGATTTTTTTATTTAAGGGTTATGTTTATTTTTATAAACGGTGTATGGCACAGAACAATATTTCATAATCTTAAAGCACATACTGTAAATACATGTATACCCTTAGGGGGAAACATAGCGGAATAAATGGCTTTTCAAAAAAATGCAATTCATCATTGTACATTGTAAGGCCACAGAAAGGCCACAAAATGCAATTTCCATGACAAACAGTATTAAAAATCATAAATAACTGCTCAAATTAGTTTTCATTTTCTATCTATTCAAATACTTTTACATGTAAGTCATTGGTTATTCTCGTTGTGGCTAAAGTGATCAATGCCAACGTGAGCAAAAGCCATCACGATTCTTGCATGTTTTCTTCATGACGTTTAAAATGTCTCATAAATCATCTAAATTAACCATGGGTCAATGTGGATAATTTTGAATTTCCTTTGATTAAGTGACAGGGTTTGAAAAAATTTAAAACACAAAAAAACGTAATGGTATTTACCCTATAGTGTAATTATTTTGTTGGCCAACTGCATTTTTAGGCATTAAAAAGGGATGGACTAATATGCTAATGGACAAATTTAACGTTAAAACCTTTTTAAGCACATTTTTTTCCGTAACAAGAAAATGACTATAGATCAATGACTGATAGATCAATTTAGCGATTTTCTGGGGGTATTTTCGTAACGAGAAACACCTCAAATAGTTAGAAAAGCCGTGACACAACACTAAACTTTCAAGTTTTTCACCCCCATTTTCTTTTCAGCGCTTAATTATATTTTCTTAGTTGGATTAATTATAAGCGGGCCTATAGTTCTGTACCTGTACACAAGTGATAATGAAAAAGCCCCATTGAACTAATTATCTAAAGAAAGCGAGCGTAAAAAGTCTGTTGCACGTATCCTTGCATTGTTTCAAATATTCAAGGAGACTCCCTTATCTCCTTTTTTTAAGGGTTTTTTAGGGGTCAACTCACCAAACAATGAAACATAACGATGCATTGATTCATGAACAAGATTAAACTACAATTTTAACTAGATGCGTACGTTTCACTCAACAAATCACGTAGGGAGAAATGGATACACGAAATGCACGTGGCAATAATTGTGGAATTCTACGGTTATAAAGTGAAATATTTTTTAAGGAAGGTTTTAAAGAGTAATATGAAATGCAACCAGTTTAATGTAAATACGTTAGCAACTTTTTTCTCATTAGCAAACCATACGTTCAGAGTCTCTGCAATAGAATTTGGCACAGTAGGATAAGAAACTGGGAAAATTATGAATATGCGCGCATTAATTAAGAGGCCAATGGTGTATTGTTCATGAAACAACAGATATCATCTCATCTTCATTTTTGGAAAGTTATGGTTTATACTACAAACCAATTATGTTAACCCAGATACGAACCAGTATATATATAATCTGACGGTTGAAGCATTAGTTACTTAATGATTGATTGACTCCCGTTATATGTTAATCAAGCATATGGCATGGTTGTTCTCCGTGAAATGTTTCTACGTAAAAAGCAGTATTCTCTCCATCTTTTGAACTTCCTTCTTTTAAAAATGTAAACTAATTCAAGGACAACGGGGAAATATTCTTAATAAAAACAAAAATAATCTGCCGTTTATGCACTGAATGTATACTGATGTTATTTAAAATCCACAAGTATATAATGTAATAGTTTTTATTAATATATACTATATTGACGTTCAACGGTATTTCGCAAAATGTATTAATGAAATTTCTTCAAAATGTTTTATGATAAACATCTGTATTGTTGCTAAATAAAATAACTCAATAATCAGTATATAAAAATTCAAATATAATGAAGCTTCTGTTGAAATATTTTCCTGAAAATTTTCAAATATTGCACGAGTTGAATCCATTTCAGAACATAAAGCAACTATTAAAACCGATATCAAATATTTTTGATAGGGGTAATCAGGCAGAAGCTTTACGTATGACATTTTTGAAGCCGTGAAGTCACCTGTTCAAAAGGAATGCATTGATTGATTTAAAAACAGCGATAACCTCTAATAAATTTTTTAAACCAATTAGAGTTTCGATTTTTCACACGTGATTTCACGACTGCCAACATCGCTATTGATTGTTATACAAGAAATCCTTTAGATGAACATCCCTAATATTTCGCGATAGCATGTTTAAATTGAAAGAATTTAAGACTTCGATATCCTTGGAGTCTTAATACGAGAAATCAAATTTTAAAAATAATCGTGATTTCTGATTTCATAGCTATTTTGGGATGTGATATGAACAATTTGTCTACGAAAGTATGAATCTAAAACTAGTTTGCTGCTGAGCTACGCTGCCAAGGTGACTTTGAATTTTTAAATCATAATGTAGATTCTCTATTATTCACGTTTTTTGTTGTTGTTTTTTTAACTTGCATTTCTGGTTTTCATTTCCATTAAACTGTTCACAATACATGTAAGCTGTACATTTCTTGAAAAATATACATACATGGTTAGCATCCCAAATCATGTTTACATAAATTGTTTACAACTTGAACAAGCATAAACTGCATCCTCGGTGGTTTTAGCCGGAACTACTTAAGGTGGAGATCGATTTTAAACTCTGATTTTCAAACTAGGTCGCTAGAAATGACATTCTTGGTTTTGGTTGGTGGGAAGGTCTTTAAAAACTCAAGACTACATTAACAAATAATTAAAAAACTCCAATGGCCAAATACTTATGACGAATGATGTTGCCTATATAAAATTACACATGGAATGTTTTTTTTTTAGCAAAATAAGTTTAATTCTGTTGAGACAGACATAACATTTATTACCCCGAGTTTATCTTTCTAAATTTCTGCTTTACAAGTTAGAAGTTTTAATGAATATAACTAATATCAGGTAATATCTATAATCAGAAATGAAAGAAAAAATTAACAGGGTACTAAATTACATTCATGCTATCGGCTATAGACACCTAAATGTACGTAGTACGTACAGTACATGTATTAGAGAGCCTATATATATAGGCTCTCTAACATGTATATGTTTTCACTGCCATCTGCGGGTAAAAAACAGAATTACAGAGTTAAATGGGAATAATATTATGTTCAAATGAATTTTTGTTATCTTATTAATTTGACTTGGGGATAACCTGACAAATGCTACCAAGTTATTCTCGTGCAAGTTTGCAGATTTAACGATTTGTTATCTTCAATCAACGTTATAATCGAATTAAATGAAAAATGGTGTCACCGTCCATTAGACACGATCAGAAGATTAACAAATATTACCAAATTTGGAGAGTTATTCAAAATATGAAGTGAACGAAACTGCTAAATCACTGGTTGTAATTATGCCATAACTAATGAATCTGACACGCAGTTTTTCATTGGACAACTCAACATTATCATAACTAATGTCCCCGATGAAATTTCCAAACGTAATTTATGATAACGAACATGGTTTGAGTACACCTAAAATACGGACCGTTGTCAGGCTATTTAAATATATCAGGAATTTCACGCTGTAAATCAAAATAGTCACCATTTCAAAAGTTTATACCCGCATATTTAAACCGCCCTTAAATCAATGCCATTAAGAATCGTAAAGATATCTTTTATTTTACAGCCATATGCTTTCTGCATGACTAATACTGTCGGATACTAGGGGAAAGTAACGTACTTTTTATTGAAATATGCACAAAAAAAACCCCAAAAAATAAATAAAATTTACCCAAGGTGTTGTAGATTTACCAAAAATAATTATCACTTCAAAATGTTCTTCACCTTTAAAACACCATATAAGTACACCGCAAACACACATGTTGGTTCACTACTAAACTAGATTAAACTTAATTTTAAAAATTATTTCATTATCGGTACCAGTTCGCCTCCAAATATTCATATAAATATACGGTATAATCATACACGTATCCGAACTAAACAATTTTTTCAACTAAAGTAACTGCAATACTTGACTATTAAAATACATTAATATAAAATGGGAAAAACCAAATTTTGACTTAATTCAAGCTAATAGTAGAAGGACACATGTTGGGGAAAAGTTTTAAGAGATATTTTCAGCTGGTTTTCTAACTTTTTTGACGCCCCAGGATTCCTTTAGACATTTTCCTTGGCTTTTATTCGACCTTTTCATTATACAGCACATAAAACTTCAATTTTAAAAGCCATGGGGAATTCTGAAAAAAAAGTTAAATATAACGCAAGCATGTAGCAAACTTAATCGGAAATGAATGGGTGGAACTTTCACGGTTTTGAATGCTTTATGAACTCGTTTATACAACAATTCTGATGACGTGATAAACAAGGCGTGTGGACGTTTTCTGGTCTTAGATAGTTCACATCAATCTCAGACTAAAGATAATAACAGTATCCGAATATATTAAAAAAACTTATGAAAGTTTAAGTAAACCTAACAAAATTTACCGAAGGAACTGCCTGGGGGTCATTTAATTTCAATTTCGTAATAATTCCACTCTAATTAATTGATATAGAAGAGTTATTATATAAACTGTTCCCAAATGTAGTAATTTTTCCGGTCTGAGACAGTTCAGATCGATCTCATACTCAAGATTCGAAAATATTTTAACAAAATTAACCGAAGGAATTGCCTAGGTGTCAGTTAATCTCAATTATGTAATAATTCCACTTTTAATTAATAGAAATCGAAAAGTTCTTATACATGTATAAACTGTTTTCAAATGTAGTAATTTTTCAATTGAATAAAAATATGACTATATTTCTTTAAATTCGGTCCAATTTTGTCATTTTCAGCGGCAACAAATTAATTAGAATGAAAATAAAGTTGATGTTTAACTAAAACAGTACGTATTGCTGGAGTATCTACATCGGAAGCAATTCTAATATACTGTACATCGATTTCTTTCAGTAAAACTGGACATTTAAAATTTCCTTCATTTAAAATTTTTTTAAGTGCTTATGCCTAAAACATTAGTCAGACTTTACCCTCTCTCTCCTTCTCGGCTGCTTAATTTAAAAGCACAATGATATCGCCATCCTAAAAACTCCTTTTTATATGAACTAGAATCGAGATCAATCGGGTTGCTTTATAGTCGGCCTTTCCACATTTTACGCATTTGTTTACTGACTGGGTTTTAACGGGTTGTAAATGAGCACTTTCTGGACATGTGAACATGTAACTGGCTTAACGGATTGAATAAATAATTCATTAATTTGGAAATGCGGAATTGAACACACACAAAAAAGTTTATAATAATAAAAACGAGTTCAGTAGGTGTTATCTAAAAATAACGGCCATACAGGTAAACCAAAATGCATAAAAAACAACTGTTATTTTCTAGAACATTTTTTTTTGTCGAGCTTGCCTTGATAAATATTTTTTTTGTGCGTACGGGTTTAGGGTAGGCTTATGTGGAGCAAGTGTTCTACCAATCTGTTTTCTTATTTACAGACGATATTTTTTTGGACTCGTTACCTTCAATTCTATGTTAATAAGATAAGGGAATACGAGCTTAAACAGTGCTGAACCACCTCAAATTAACGTCATGTTTGTTGGTCTGTTGATCCATTAATTTCGATTTGCGAAAAATGAAAGCGATATTTCGTATTAAATTTAAGGTGTAGTCCTTGCCCTAATTCTCTCACCATCATACCCTTTTCCTATTTTGATTCGAAATGCAGCTACTGCCATTTGCGAAGTGTGCATTGCCAAGGACGAGGGCAGTGTCTCGGAGCACACATTGAACAACACTAGAAGTTGCCAGTGGTCAACCCCCCTAAAGCTGGCTTTCCTTGGACCGTTTGTCACTCCCAAAATCTCAATAGCTAGACTAGGTCGCACATTTCACTGGTATATAAGTAATCGACACTCAAGTTTCTTAAAGAATTTTCAGGAAGAGAAGTACTCAAACGAAACCACTGCAAAGACAAAGGCTCTTGTCTCAATTGTCACTTATCAACAACCACTGCTACAACACCACAATGTCTCTCAAGGTTTTGGTAAGTCGTACCTGCCATTGACAATTTAACAGTTGTACATACGGCGAGAATTTCCTGCATGAACTCGCTTTTTCTCAACGAAATGTACTTTTGAAAAGTAAACTCGTTTGTTAAGACTTCAACCTTTTTATCGCAAACTCGATATAGCATTAAGAGATACTTGTTTTGACATATTACCTTTGCCTAAAAAATCATATCCCTTGCTTAGGCATGACATAAGTCAATTGTTTTATGATAGGAAATGATCAATAGCATAACATTTTCGATAATTCTTCGAGTATACGTTGATCCAAACAATTCAAGAGTAACTTCTCCGTAGTAACTATTTAGTTCTATTTAGTTATTCTTATTGGCTATGTTCTATATAAGCAGCTAATTTTGTCCTTTTTGGCCTTTAACCGATAGTTACAGCACCGTTAACAAATGGCACTAAATAATTATAATCATAAAATAGGTTCAACAGTCAGACTTACAGAATATCTAATCCTTTAGTTAGCATTACAGCTCAATAACAGACGGTAATTACTAATTCAGCTTAAATTTCGCTCAACATTTATTAAAAACAAGTTATAGTTAAAAATGCCTACAGGCTTGAATTAGTAATAACACGAACTTAGAGCTTACCTTCTGTAGTGAAGATGACCAACTGCGGTAACCCAATTTTAGATTAAGTTTAAACTTCAATTCTGCACTTCAATACCGGTATTGTTATCCTTAAGTGATATTTAAAGTTCGAAAAATATTAAAACACTGCAGTATTTTAGTAATTAGAGTTTTATAAACTTAAGAGTGATTCGAACTCCTAGTCCGATTTTACTTGTACTTCCCTCCCCCCCTGCCACATGGCACAGTATGTGCTGACCGTAGGGTAATGAATTGAATTGAATGAGTAATGCCTAGACTAGATTGAACAATTCCAACTTTAGTTTTATTATACAGGACGTTGAGTCAGTAGGCCCAGTGCTTTCAAAATAGTAAAATTTTAAACATTATTTCCCGATGCTCAACAGTCTAATTAAATAAAGAGTTTTATACTTCAACTTCATTTTTAATAGCGCCTTATCATTAACGTCGTCAAGTTCCGGTTGTTAATAACACAAGTGAACTAAATTGAAATCACGTATGCCCTATAATTTTTAATCTATGCGCAATTATTTTTTTATGTAAAACTCGAATCGGTTATTCTATGTTACAAAAAAAACAAAAAAAAAACGACTTTCTTTTCTTGGTGTCAGATTCTCATCTCATCATGTCTGGTGGCTACCATGGCTGCACCTCAGGGAATAGTTACGCAGCAAGTAAGGCTACCGAATTTAGACAGTGCCCACATTGCAGTCCAGCGTTTGGGAGGAAACTTTGCATACACCGTAAGTCTAATTTTCAAGTTTTAAGAAAACGATTCGCATTTACTTAGTTAATGAAAATTAAGTTTTGAATCCACTATACTGTACTTTAACAAAATGACGTCGACAAGAACTTAGTTTTCGAACAGAACCCGACGTTTTCAACTGTTTCTAATCAACTTAATGCTGATCTAGTCATTAACATTAAAACAATACCCAAATTCAATGTGATTAAAATAAAAATTTTGATCAACTAGTGAGAAAAAAGAAGTTCTGTTATATGAAATTCCCGTGACATTTTACAATGCAACTTGTTGTGTCCTATGGATAAAAAAAATTGAAGATGTGTTTTGAAACTGGGTCGAATTCTATCCCCCCACCCTCTGGAAAAAAACTCATTCAGACAAAACTCCACCCATGCAAGAAAAAAAGTTGAAAAGTTAACACCATCACACAGGGGGAGCAGTACAACTAAGTGGACCAACGTTTATAAGAAATATGCCCAGGTGATTTGAGACTGAGTTTTGCCGAAATAAATATTACATGATGGTTGATTCATTATTGCGCAACTGTTTTAAAAATATGCATTCTCCAATGAAAATATAATTCAATATGGTACTAAATTGTTTGTTTTTATATTGAAAAAAACACGCGGATGTAATAAAAGGTGCGAAAATGTCTGTTTCAACTTTTTTACTTTATGGTAAAAACATGTCACTTGGGTAATGAACACACGATTAATTTCCGTATCAAAAATTACGGGCCTTCTTATTCCAATTGTGCATGTGAACATTTAGTTGAATATTTGATTTCATCACTTAACGTCATCGTAGAAATTAAATGTCATTTTTATTTCTACAAATTCAACCTTAAAAAGTACATAACAATTAATGTTTAAGTACATGTATAAATTTCAATAAAGTACATATGGCCATAATAATGACAACGGGCTATGTTGGTGGTCTAACACATGGAAGATGTTATAAATATGCATATTTAGAAGAAAAAAAAGTGCTAATAACCATACTGTCCATACAGAATTCATCTTGGCTATGATTCAACTAGTCATTTTTTTTCAAGAATTAATGGGATATTGAGACAAGAATTCTTTATTTTGCTACAGGTAGCCGATAGTGGACCCGTCCACGGACTTGTACACTACGCTGCAGTACCTTCAGTCCGTTACGTACCATTGACACCAACAGGCCTTGCATTCACACAGCAAGGAGGAGTGGTACAGGGTGCCCCAGCCGGATTTCAGTTAGCCCCAGCGCAACAGCAAGTCCAAGCACAACCCCAAGTCCAAGTCCAAGCCCAGCCCCAACAACAACAGCAACAACAAGTGTTTTTGGGTTAATTGCTATCAACGAAATACCTCATTTGATTATTAATTGGACTGTAACTGATTTGCCTACCTATAAATACCTTCGTTCGCTTTTATGAAGCATTTTGTATGTAATAAAGTGAGCAATAAAAACATTTTATCTCCCAACGAATAACGGTGTTATAGAGCTCTGAATCTTTTAACCCCTTCACGACTTTTCCAATCAATTCGAATTCAACTTACGTGGAAAGGAGCACTCCCAATTGGAGCACATTTCACACTTATATTGCGACCTATATTTGTAAACATTAAATATGGACGATAGTGTACTATCAGTCTATCAAGTTAAAAACATTTGGAAAAATCGAATTCTTTCATGGTGATGTTGAAATGGTAGTGTAGATAAGAATGTAAAGCAGAAAAATATTAACATAAACGCGTTTAGAAAACTACTAAACATCGGAAAATATCCTCGAAAAACATTACCTCTTCTGTAAAACACTGGCCCATAATGCGAAATCCTTTGTCGAAATTTCTAAAGTAAATAATTTAAATAAATCTGCGATAAATTAATTGTTATTGCATAAATGAATAGCTTTTAACAGTCTGGAATTTGAAACATTCTCAGGTATGCATCGATGAAATAGTCCCTTACTTACATTTAAAATTAGCAAAATAATCGGAACATAAAACACATTTTATGGGATCATTAAAATTTCGGAACTTTTCAGATTTATACGAAATTAATAATTTAGAATAATTATAAATAAGAGACGATATAGCTTTAATAAGACAATTTTTCAACCGGAAAACACCATCATCCATAACTTATTTTAAAATTGAAAAATTCATACACTGCCAAACTGTCAACTGAAATAAATTGTACATCTTCTAAACACTTCAATAGCGCCATCTAGTGAACATTAAACACAGTTGCTTCAATGTTATTTCAACACCAAGGAGTAAACAGATTGTATCGAATACTAGTTAATATGCAATACTTCGATATGGACAAAGTTATTTGAATTCAAGACTGGGCGTTACTTGTTTTACATGAAGAAAAATGTTACTGACTTTGCCACTAGAGAGCTCTGATGCACGATTTTCGGTGACTGTAAATAAGACATATATGGTCGTACGAGCAGTATGCATGAAACTAACTATTTTTAGAAGCCGTGCCACGTGATTGATAATGATACCGATATCATAACTCGTTTCATAAATTATTCAGAAATCGATGGAATGAATTAAGACCCGTCTCGGCGGATTAGCAATTACTAAATAATGGAAATAATTTAAAGTCTGTTCAGCCCAAGGAATGATAAAAAAATCCGTGAAAATGTGATTAGGAAGCGGTAATTCCTAAATTTAAATTCAGGGAATTGCCTACGATAATATCAACTTATGTATTAATCATACAAAGGAATTTCACCTACATTTTATACCGATATAGTTAAAATGAAAATCAAGGGATTTTAAACGATCGATTCTACGTGTATGTAAATAACGTTTAACAGTTCCGCGTAGGAATAATTGTCTTATATTTTTGCAATTTAAGTTAATCCTAGAAAGTGGCACCCATTCCAGCGGTTCATTTTAATTTAAAATGTTTTTTTTTTA
The DNA here is from genome assembly GCA_034698745.1 of Megaphyllum sjaelandicum. Classification (NCBI taxonomy): domain Eukaryota; kingdom Metazoa; phylum Arthropoda; class Diplopoda; order Julida; family Julidae; genus Megaphyllum; species Megaphyllum sjaelandicum. Next base: position 11,960 of record JAQGBX010000455.1, on the reverse strand, counting down.
AATTTTTAATTAAAGAAAAATTGTATTTTTAAACAATTTCATGGATGGAAATTGCATAAAGCATTGCTAAAATCGCCCTATTCTAAAATTTCAAAGGAAGCATTTAATAATCCAAATGTGTGTCAATATATGCACATTGAATATATCTAGTGCAAATGCATGTCATTTCTTCTTAGGGGGCAAGTCAAAAAGGACGTCCTCATGTTGGGGGTAGGGAGGGGGGAGCATAGGTTAGTTAAGTGGTATGACCAACTCGGACGTCCACTTGAAAAAAAATTCCAAATAAAATCAGTTTCCAAAGTAATGTAAAAGGCAAATTGAGCGCAATATCGCATAGGTGGGCTATAAATTGCAAAAGTCTGTAAACAGGGTCCTGGAAAACCTGGAAAAGTCAGAGAACTTAAAAACTAAGGGTCCATTTGCAAACTTTCAAATTTCATCAGTACAAATTGACAAAAGTTTCATTTTTCTCGAGCATAAACTCGCAAAATGTTCAACCTTTTCCGAGGTCATCTTTACAAATTTGTCCACGCTTAATTCTCGAGGACAAATTTGCAAACATTTCCAAGTTTTCACGAGGACAAATTTTCAACATTTTCCAAGATATCACCAAGTATACAAATCTTCAACATTTGTCGAGTACAGATTTGAAAAATTCCCAACAGATTCTAAGGACAAATTGGCGAAATTTTCACTCTTTTCAGAGTACAAAATTTACGTTTTTCGAGTACAAATTTGCAAAACTTTTAAAATTATCCGAATACAAATTTTTTTAGGTTTCGGACGTCCGAATGGGGAGGGGGATGGCCCTGATTAGCCGGAAACAATGCGGACAGGGATTATTGGGGTGTCCTTATTGAATGGCCCTTTAGTTAGATGAACATGGGTCCAATTTTCTATACAATTTGTAGTAATTCTCTAAGTGAGGCATTAACATATCATCTACCAACTTTTCTACTTCGTGAAAGTTGTGTGAAAGGTAATATTGCAGGATACGTAGAAACAAAAAAACAAGATAAAAAGTTACGTATCGCTTTTCAACGAGATGATCAAACGTCGAACTTCAAGGAAATTCGTTTTTTTAGTTACTTTCATTCGAGGTTTCATTAAGAAGAGATGATAGACGCATGAACAAAAAACAGACCTTTTTTCAATTTCTTGTTTTTCAATTGCACGATTTAAGCAGGTGGTTTAACCTTGTTAGCTCCAGGATTGCTTGTAGGTTAGACATTCCGTGTAAATGTTAATAATTACCAAATTGCACGCAGATAAACAGCTATGCAGAAGTGCAACGAATAAGAAATTCTTACAAAACTTAAGTTTTACGTATAGTTAAGTAAACCCGACTAAAAACTATTAATGATTTCATTCAACACATGTGTGATGAAAATGATCCACAGGAATAAACGTTATAAACGTATATCATGTTATTAAAAAAGATAATCACGTCAACAATTTCACAATTTTATGTTTCTCGGTGACATTTCATCTCTTGCAAATGCATGTATAAACGCACTAAGGTGCAATCCTACATTTTTAGAGGGAGCATTAAGGTTGAAATTTAAATGTCTTGCGGTTTTCCTACATTTCATTATAGCCGATTCAGTAGCACTTGTTTTTCACCTCAAAACTTGCGAGGACAGTGATAACAGTTGTTATTACTGTGCCCCACATAATGTCTTAAAAATAAATTAAAATAAAGGCAGAAAAACAAAGATCTGCGTAAGGGAGTCTCACAAAAAAAGAGCACAGCATGCGTGCACGCTCTTGAAAATATTTCATTCATAATTGTTTGAAAAATTCAAAGTGAAACTTAATTCACTCATAATCTGTCAATGTACACGTGTTTGTCCTGCCAATCATTACAAAAATTACACAATTATTTCTATCGACCCATTTCCATTTTTTGATCCAAATAATTGTCATGCCTTCTTTGGTTAGGGAAAGTATTTACGTGGCCAAATAACGAAATATCCGTTTAATTGTGTCACAAATAAAATATCAAGTTTGCCAAATAGCTTCAATTAACAATTGCCATTAAATTTGGACACCCTCCTACTTTTCGTGCAATCAAAAAAAAAATTGGATAGGACTTGGATATCACGATTTAAAATTTTATCTAAAAAGTCACGACGTGTATTTTATGTTGTACGAAATCTTTTTCAGGTCTCCTTCGAAAATAAACGAAATAAAAAAAAATGGTTCATCGTTTGTACTCGATGTGAAAAATTAAAAGCAAGAATAAAACCTCAATTAAAAAAAACCGAATTAAGGATTTAGCCCAGATGCTTGCTCTAGTTATTAACCTTTACGAAACGATGTTATAAAAGACCCAGAAAAGGCAAAGGCACGCGTTTATGAGTGAGACCTACATTACTTCGTATATAGGCTATGACCAGTGACAACTTGATTGACCAGATAGAATTATCGCAAAAAAGTGTCCAAACGATTTCGTTTGCACTTTCAAAGACACGGAAATTTTATCTACGTAATTGTAAATTGAATTATATGCTAATTAATCAAGGTTGTTTGAATGCAATTTTAAAAGTTCTTTCAATTAACTTGCAAAGGAATAATAACGTGCAATCGAATTGCAATAGTAAATGCAATAATATTCTGCTGTATCTACATAATTCACATAAATTGAAATAAAAAAAGACCATTTAATTAAAATTTACCAACTCTCCATTTTGCAGAAAAATATAACGTAAAAAGATAATTTCCAACTCACTTTAACGTCTTCTTACGCGCTACATGTAGCATAAGTAAAGCCGCATCCTGACAAAAACGAATATTGATCAATATCAATTCTTTCAATCAATCACCAATTGTCATTATACAACATTTCATAAAACAACTTATAATTGAAAAACTTTCTCAAAAGTTTAAAAATATGTGAAGTATAACGACATGCGCAGTGTTGTTACCGTGAAACCTGTTAAGAGTAACCACCAAAACAATGGTAAGTCGCGGTCACTGTACACAGGTGGTCACTAAACAAAAAATGCCTTAATTAAATTAAAATATTGAACATGTACACTGTACTTATAAATGTAGACTGTAATACATATAGTAAAACCACAAAACCAAAAAAGTAAAAAATCATCATGTCCATGTGAATTACTTACAGTATATTTATTGACTTACTACACATTTGTTTTTTTAAGGAAACAATTATCAAGTTTTCCTTGTTTTAAATGCTTTTTGCTTCTTATGATCATGTTTTCAGTGATATTTTTGATCTAAATAACATGATTGGCTGAATTATTTGAGAATCACTAGGATTAAAGCAGGATGTAAGGTGACTCATCTGTTATCTGGTCACTTTTTAGGTAAATTGACAATGTAAAAATTGCAAAAACGACTGTACACAATAGACAGGTGAACACTATACGGAGAATTTTATGAAGGAAATCTACACTTGAAAAAACAAAACACTAAAAAGTGGTCAACATAATCAGGTGGTCACCATTCAAAAGTGGTCACTTTTCCAGGTTTTACTGTTTTTCTAATATCGCTTTTCTGCATGTTTTTCGTAGCTCTTTCTAATTTTAACGCATTTAACTGTGAAATAAAATATATAGGGCATGTGACAAAAAGACTAAAAAATCGCCAATAAAAATAACTTCGGGAAACATTCGCAAATGTCTTTCGAATGGTTACTTTGATGAGTCTGGCCTACATTGTTGTCAATAGAATGGTTACTAAAGTGGACATTTGGTCCCAAAAACTTCCTTAATTGTAGTGAAAAAAAACCTTTCAAAGAGGCCATTTTAACGGGACAGTAAAAATGGGCACTAGCAGGGATACTACAGTACAATTTAAAACAACAAATTTCTTCAGGGGATGCCGTCTCATTGGATACAACTAGCCAAAATCGCGTTGAAACGCTTAACCCTCAGAGCAAAATCCAATTATGTACTCTTGAAATTGATAGGTAAGAGAGACAGTCGCAAGAATGGCAACACGTTACCATTATCAAGTGTCAGCACGGCCATTAACAATTAAAAAGGGTTGCTGTTGCAATCAGACCATAGGCCTACTTCCGTATAATAAAAAAGGGCAATAATTAGGTATAGGTTCAAAGATATCCCACATAGACAACGTTTGCTGACGACATTCCTAATCAACATTTTTATACCACACCCGGTTTTGTGGTTCAGCTTATTTGCTGCCAATAAAACCTAACTGACTTGGAGTTATTCAGGGCCGGAATCGTTGAAACATAAATTGCCTAAATTTCGTTTTGCTCTTCATAATGTTAACAAGCGCCAAGTTTTGTCAAGTGTTAACATATACAAGTACAGTATAAGCAATAAGACTCAGAAGACTATTATACTGCAGTCAATAATGCATTTCAGAAATGCAAGTCATAACTTAATTGGTTAGCTAGATTGGTTGGCAGATATAGGGACTAGTTCATTTTAAACAAATTACTATGTTACATGTATTTCTCTAAATTTGTTTGTATTCTTTTCGATCATATAGGAGTTCATCTAAAACTTACAGTTTTACAGTTTGCAAAACAAGTAAAATTCTATATGCTAAATAACACGGGCTAATCGACTATAGTGCATATCAATTTAGAAAAAAATGCGTATAAATTGTTTTAGGTTTTAAAATAAAAAACCTCGCGTAAAACATAAATTTAAAAAAAAATGTTCATAAAAATAAGTTTTAAACATGAAAACATCGCGTAAAATTCTCCACATTTTCCAAAAGCTCCGTTTAAAGCGAAAATTGGAAGTGATCAAATTATATGTAAGAGTAAATGGCGAAAAGGTAAACTGAGCTTGGATAGCTTTATCAGAACAATTTTTACTGCGAAAGTAGTTAATGTAAAATTTTACGACGAGCTATTATTCAACAGCTACTACAGTAATTATCATTTAACGACACGATTTGGCATTTTGATATAAATGATTGGAAATAATGCGCAAACAACCTATTAATTAACGCGCGGTACCTTTTAAAGCATCCATGTAACCGATAGATAATAAAACTACTATAACTTATTTCAAAACTGATGAAAAAAACTGATTTAAAATCGTTTGCAGATACCGATTGCTATGATAATATTTGATTCAAATATAACCAGTCTGCAAACAGTTCGGTCAAAGAATGGATGCACATTTTATACCGATATAAGTTTGCTACCAATTTGTTTTCAGAATTGATGCACATCTTGAACTGATATCGTGTTCAAAATTAGCTTTTTAAATAAGGAAAATTGCAAGAATTCTACAGAAAGTGCTCTAAACTCACCAACTTTGTCCAATTTGTAGAAAGCCAAAGAAAATAAAAGATTAATGCAGTTATTGATATACTGTGCATAATAACCTGATTTTGAATTTGAGTTCAAAATATTTCGACATTTAAAAGAACTAAATCCTAAGGTCGCATGCATGCTTTGTATATTGATATCACTCGATAGTGTTAATTACGATAACGTTTTGTTGAAAGGACAGCATGGTCGAATAAGTAGGTCTCTAAAAAAATGCAAATTAAGAGATACAAATTGAAAACTTTCATGTAGGACAATGTCTTAAAAAAACGGGTGAAGCCGTGTTTTTTCGGACAAATGCACTACTATTCGTTTTAGAAGTTGCCATTTATAGATAATATTTTGGTTTAGATCATAAATATCCTGAGCTCTTAGGGTTTTGGAGAAAAAAAAGTAAAACAACCGAAACATAAAGAGATGACAAAATTCTAAGAAAACATTTTTAATTAAAATTATAAGTAAATGCAATGATTTCGCTTTTAAGATATAGGGCGCAAAATACCTTGAAAAATTACATTAAATGCTTCCTTAACTCATATTTCATTGTTATCTATGACTAACCCTGCGGTACAAAATTATTAATGTAACATCGCCAGTTTTCTAAATACTTATTTACCCACGATGTCGACGGCCCATTTTCTTTTTAACGAACACGTGTAGTTTATTGAGTAAAATAAATTACTTGTTTCCAGTAATTTGTTGCAATATTTTGGAGACGACAACTTGTTACACGCATATGACCGAAAAGCCTGCCAAAGCTACCAGAAATAATAAAACAGCTATAATGCATATGCTAATAACATCATTACACCGTATTCCAGGCTGTAACAATGTATGTTAATTTATTAAATGTTGGAAAACATTAATGGATAGCATTGTATGAAAGAAATATTCCCCGTACAAACGGAAGCCCATGATCAATTCATTATATGGAATTGTACATGGAATAAATACATGCCAATTCCTTTCAAAGTTATGTAAAAAAATTAAAAAGTACTCGTACAAATCCTCAAAATATCCACAAATGCAATAAATTTAAGCCATAAAAAAATCGGGCAAATAAAGAAAGAAAATTAATGAAATCATGTTAATATTTTATTAAACCTGCTTGGGAAAATTATTCTTTGAATGCTGGGTGGGGAAGCTTGAAATAAAACCTCGTAATATATTACAGCATATTATAATAATATTTTCTCCCAATTTCGAAATCGTCCAAATTAATTGGATTCCAATTAAAAATAAACGAAATGTTAAAAGATTAAATTGAAATAATTAACGATATGTAGGCCTCCCACACAAAAGTCATAAACCTACTGATCTAGCATACCAAGTAGTACGATGGTTTCGAGGCATGCGACCAATTTATAACAGTCTTACATTGATAAGAAAATGATCTAATTGGTGGTAAACCGACAGAATATAAATACTAATAAAATGATTAAACTCGGTCGACTATATAAAATTACGATAAGGGAAAAAAACTCCGTAATTTGGAAATTTGGCCCCAACTAACAATTTTATGGATCGTTCTGCATATACATGTAAAGTCAAATAAATAATTAAGCTGCCCTTACCTATAAAATGTACAATAAGATAAGGCTAGAAAAATGTGCTGGTGGGTTTTAAATGCATTGAACTATAGTTCGATGAATACTACTGTATATCATAAATAACTCGCTTCGAAGAAAGTGAACTGACATACACGTATTTTATATTCAGATAAGCATTGACACAATTCGTTATCGACTTAAGCTAGATTAATTGAAATCATTACACTTAAAATGATGATATCATTTATTAATTCAAAATCTATGCACCAATTGTACGCCAATATATGCTTGTGCAATTCATTTTAGAATTCGGTTTAACGACTTTTAGTCGAATTTTTTCGGCCGGGATTTTCTAACTGTAAAAAAATCAGGAAGTTTTTATCATATGCATATACTGTATATACATGTATATTTATGATCTATCAATAATTATGGACACACATTTTTAAATATTGTTAAACATAATGTGATTTAAGTATTAATTTTACAAACTGCAAGCTTAGGAATGGATTGCCACATTTAATGGCGCTTTTAATTCGAATACCGTAAAACCTGTTAAGAGTGACCACCAAAACAAATGCTATGTTAGTCATTGTACACTGGTGGCTACTATACAAAGAATGCCTGAATTAAATTAAAATAATGAACATGTAGACATCTTATGTAGAACATCTTAGACTGTACAATGTAATACGTATAGTAAAAAACCACAAAACCAAAAAAGTACAGAATTATCATGTCCAGGGGTTAAAGCAAGATGTAACGTGACTCATCTGCTATCTGGTTACTTTTTGAGGTACATTGGCAACGTAAACATGGTAAAAAATACAACACACACTGGTCAATGTACACAATAGACAGGTGTCACTAGTCACTATACAGAGAATTTTTATGAAGCAAATGTACACTAGAAAAACTACACTAAAAAGTGGTCAACATAAACAGGTGGTCACTATTCAAAGGTAACCACTTTTCCAGGTTTTACTGTAAATTAAACCTTTTAGAAAACTGCTTTTTACTTTTACAGTAAATAACCAAGTTGGTCTACATCACCGATGATAGTTTATGCCCTAGCATAATTTTAAGAGGTCATTTAAATAGACATAGCGTGACTCTAGGATTATCAATCGAACTATTTCTTAATGGCAATTAAGGCCAATGCTATTTAACATAATTTATAGATACATCCTCAAAATGAAGTGGACCCAAGTAGAAAGGGGTGAAGAACATTGCCAATAAAGTATTTCAGCAAGTTTAAAAAAAATGTGCGAAAATGCGTGTCTGCTATCAATTCATTCTATTCACAGTTACAACTTTTTTTTTCTCACAAATTTCCAGTTCCTAACATTTAATATAGACAAAGGTGTACCCGCACAACTCGATTTTCTAGCGGGGTGTTAACAATTATTGCCTATACTTTTTAATAAAAAATAAAATCAATTAAGAATAAACTGGCAAACAGTGTGTTATAATTTGACAATAACTCGCAGAAAGAATTTTAAATAAAAATGCTATTCAGATCTTATTTTTGTGGTTTTCAGCTTCTAATAACACATTTACAATGACATATTGGAATCTGGAATTTAAAATGCTTTTCGTTGAGGGATATTTGTCATTAAAAGAATGTAAAGAAATGTGTCGTCAAATAAAGCAATATCATAGTATTAATAAAAACATACCTTTTAAGTAACATTTAATAAATATGTATATAATTCTAGAATTGTATGAAACTATTTTTTTTTAAAAACTTTGCACTTAAAAAATTTCCATGATGGACATTGGAAAAATTAGACAATAGATCATACCAGATGTATAACATTATTAATTTTATTTTACCAATTAATCTGGTACTATCAAATGTAGTGAAATTCAGATTCAGATGCTGCAGATTATTGGCAAATTATTCTAACATAAAATAGGTAATCTCTGAATCATGCATTTATACACATTTCTCACGTATTTTTTACACACCGACTTAAATAACGTGTAATTTTCATGGTCAACTTAATAGGTGAAGTGGCTAGTACTTTCTATTGGTATTCTCACTTTCAGCAGATCAGGTCAGTGGCCCACATTAGCATTCAAAACGAGATATGGGCAGCCCACATCTAGGAGTATAAAAGGGGAAAGCTCGACCAGAGAAAGACAACACAAAGAACAGATCGACAGATCAACAGTTATTAAAAGCTCAAATATTTGTGAAGAGTTAATTCAAACGTAATCATGATGTTTTTGGTAAGTTAAACTACAATGCTACTTCTCTGTATGTGTTTAGTCGATTCAAAAACTTTGTAAAATTTTGGACTTATAATCTCAGAACATTTTAATTATTTTCAGAAAAAGTATTAATTTAAAAATATAGTAATGAAGTGAAATTTAATTCCGCAATTAACACTTTCATTTATTTTGTAAAAAAAATAACCTTAACCGTTATATAATAAAGCAAAAACTTAAGTATTGTAAATAAAAGATGAAATTAATTTGGAAATTGATTTTTTAAGACTTAAAAACTTTGTACAATTTTGCACTTTTAATCTCAGAACATTTTAATTATTTTCAGAAAAAGTATTAATTTAAAACTATAGTAATTAAGAAAGCGGAAAGAGAATTAGCAACGACACGTTTTGAGTCGCTTTGGTGTCGTTGCTAATTCTCTTTACACTTTCTTCAAAAATCAAGCAAAAATACCACTCCTATGTTTACAGTTATTTTATAACATCGTTTCTCACAACCTATACAGCGCGATTTTACTATTTCAAATTTTATTTTCGTCCTACTAGCCTTAACTATTTTGCTCAATTAACTATAGCTATACTTGGTAGAAAACTTGCCATTTCAACTTTACTTTCCATCGCAACTTTAGTTACCATACGCTGATTTTACATAGACGCTTTGCAATATTTGACCCCTTCCATCCCATTTAAATTCGAGCACATCACGAACAGCTTTTCAAAACTTCCGATAGATTCATATGGCGTGTCCCAACCTGGTATTCAATTCGTCAATTTCATTTCCACGCATCAGACACCTGTCTAAGATATGATCGGCATAGGTTCACACTATGTATTCACTGACCACCATAATTTTATTTGGTTTTTCACAGCCAATCTTGTGCACCATCCTCGCTGCAGTGAGCGCCTTTCCTCAGCAGCTCCAGCAGCAACATGCGGTCCAACAGCCCGTCGGAGCAGTTCCAGCAGCCCCCACCTTTTTCTTCACGAGTCCCGTAGCCTCCCCAACCGTTTTCGCCCTCACCCCACCCGCCCTTCCACAGCCCGCGGCAGCCGCCGCGGCCGCTGCCCCAACCCCAGCCGCCGCTGGAGCTGCTTCCGCTTCCGGCGCCGCCGCATCCGTCGCCACATCAGGAGCAGCGGCCTCCGCCGTGGCCGCCCCATCGGCCGCAGCCGCCCAGCAGCCAAGCAACCCCGTCTTCACCACAACCCACTTCCAGGCTCAAGATGGTTTCGGCAAGTTTCAGTTTGGTTTCGCCAACACGGATGGTCAGGTAAAAGCAGAATTAGGCAATCCCGACGTTGTTTCGGGCAAATACAGCTATGTTAGTCCTGATGGGCAAGATGTCCAAGTCTCATATGTTGCCGACAAAAACGGTTTCCAGGCCGCCGGATCTCACCTGCCCACCAACCCAAGCCCAGCCCCAGCACTTCCGGCCGACTTAGCCAGGGCCTACACCGAATCCAACTTGCGACTCGCCCAGGCCTACAGGGAAGCTGAAGTCCGTCTTGCAGCAGCCAACCAGAAGGCCGCCCATGATGCTCTTAATCAAGCCATTGCCGGAGCCTCTGCAGCCGCTGCAGCTGGCGAGAAAGCCCAAGCCGCACCTTCCGCTGCAGCAGCTGCTCCAGCAGCACCGGCGGCGGAAGTCAGCAACAGCGTGTCGTCGGCTGCTCCTCAAGGCGCCAACTCAGGATTGGTTCTACCTCTCGGATTCCAAGGCATCCCAATTTCCATCTTGCAGCCGTTCGGCAACCAACAGCTGATCGGCGGTTAAAGATGCGGAACGCCACGGAAGTCACCAGATTAGATATTTTTGTAAACAGAATTTAATGCCAAATTTTACAATAAGCTCTATTTCACTCGCTTTCTTTCAGTTTTTTTTTTCCGGGTTCACGAAACGAGAAACCTGGGCTACATTAGCTGCAGGAGAAAAGCAAAACTGTATGGCTGAACGATGACAATATGGCACGCATTTGAAATGGAATATATTTACGATTACATTTTGTTTGTACGATATTGATCTTCTATTAAGTGTCGATGTGACACCCACAACATTTATGCTCTGTACACTGCTATTTCAAGAATAGTTCACCTCTTGTTCTTCTTCGAAAAATAAATTTATATGATACTTACTTTTTGCGTTGTTTACTCATTTTCCGGGCGAGAAATTTACTATAAGACTGACTAGAAAAAACACTAGAATGTAGTAAAGGGCCATTCAAAAAGGTCGTCCGCAAAATTGGACACTCCCCCCCCCCCCTTTCTTTCCATTCGGACAACAGAAACAAACAAAATTGTATTCGGAAATTGTGAGAGTTTTGTAAATTTGTACACGGAAAACATAAATTTTGTACTCTGAAACGGTTGAGAATATTACCAATTTGTCCTTAGAATCCGGTGGAAATTTTGCAAATTTCTCCTCGGAAACTGTTGAAAATCTTACAAATGTGTACTCGAAAACAGTTGAAAATGTTGAATGATTTGTGCTTGTGAAAACGTGGAAAATGTTGCAAATTTGTCCTCGAGAAAACTTTGAAATTTGCTCAAATTAGTGAAGCTTTTTTTAAAGAATACCTCGGAAAAGGTGGAAAATTTTGCAAGATTATGCTCGAAAAAAATAAAAAAATTGCAAATTTGTACTGGGAAAATTTTAAAGTTTAAAAATGGACCCTGAACCTCTGACTTTTCCAGGACTGGAGGTACCCTAGCTGTTTACTGACTTTTGCAATTTAAAACACCACCAATGCGATATTGTGCTCCATTCCCCGTTTACTTTGAAAACTGATTTTATTTAGCATTTTTTTTATCGAGTTGGTCTTACCCCCTCCCTCACCCTGTCCACATTGTGTGCGTGACTCAACCTATCCCCCCTACATGATGACGTTATTTTT
>JAQGBX010000454.1:0-36045 GCA_034698745.1 Megaphyllum sjaelandicum | reverse complement strand
CCCAGGTAGGTGACGCTGGCACATCCCCTGGCGTTGGTGTTTAGCCCTCGTGTAGCAGAAATAGGCCAACGTTAAAACTTATCAAACAAACAAACAAACAAACAAGCTGTCAGGGACCACAGGTCACAATCGTTACTGTTTTGTTGTTGAAAAAATTGTACTTATTTAGAAAACAGGTAATAACTTTTTACAAAGGTTTAATTTAATACTTTTTATTACCTTAATTGTTTTAACAATGACTATAGAATTAGAAAGACCTCGTTTAATCTGAAACCCGATTAATATTGTATATCTGAGAAAAAAAGTTGTTGTTTTTTTGTAAAAAAAAGTCATGTTACCCTTTGGTTAATTAGCTTCTTTCAACAATGACTGTATGCAAATAAGATAATTCGACACCGAAAATGTTGGAGTCTAATGTACATGTACACTATATAAGCAGAGACAACATATTAGAAGAATTCGTCATGTATAGTAAAGCATAACCTTTGCAAATTATAACACAACATAATTCTTGCGAAGAATAAAAACAAAATGGCAGCTGTGCTTTAAACGAACACAAGTTGAAAGCCTGCTGAGCATAGAATGAAAACAAATTGAAAGATTTGCACACACACAAAAAAAAGAAAACGGCGTAACTTAAAAGTGTGTAGACTAGTCATATAGCTAAAACAAATAATTAAAAGTTATACTGTAGTTGCACTAAAAAATTAAAATAAAGCCCAAGGCTCCGTAAACAAAAAAACCTAGTTGACGCTGTCGCCATCTGGGGGACTAAAACAACTACATTGTATAATACTGTAGTTTCCGATTGTCCGGTGTCCTTTTTTAAATACGGCTAGTCGTCAGCAAGTTTAGTTTTTAACTATGATCCAGTTTTCTGAAAAACAATAAATTTGACAAAATCGTGCTTGCAACCATGCATTGCACGAATGCATGACGAGTGAGGCATTGATGCTAAAGCTGTGAATTGGAACAGTTTCCGCGAAATTGCAGCGAGCGCTTTCCCTATACTACATGTTTTTATTAGTGCAATGCATGGATGGTTTTATAACTGTACATGTATCAAGCATGTATTTGGAACTTGAAAATGTCTGAAAACTCTAGGAAATTCAACGTATTAATATTGTCACAATCCAAAATTATGTTGCCACGTGGTTAGCTCAGAGCCCATTTGCACATTTTATTACAATTTTCCTAGTACAAATTTGCAAAATGGTCACCAATTCCAGTGGACAAATTTGCAAAGCTAGTTTGCAAACTTTTGCGAAGACATAGTGTTAATGTATTTACAAAGTTTTTAACCTATTCTGAGGATAAATTTGACAAAATTTGCAAAAGTTTTCGAGGGTGAAAATTCTCAACCTTTTCGGAGTACACATTTTCTGTATTTTCCTAATCACAATTTTCAACTTTTCAAATTTTTTTATGTTAATTTTGTCAAATTTTCAAATTTTTTTATGCAAATTGTGCCAAATTTTACAATTTTTATTTGTTAATTTTGAATTTTTTTTTAAAATTGTCATTAGTAAAATTTTCTTAATATTGAATATTGTCCTGTAGCGATTTGGCAAAACTGTAGATACCATTGGCTATGTCAATTTTGACATTGTCATTGGTCATGGGAATTTGTTTTAAAAACCTCGAAAAGTCAGGGAAGTTGAAAATTAAATTTCTTGGGGGAACCCTGGTACACTTAAAATTAAATACAATATACTTCGTATACCTAAGTTATTCACGTTAATGTAATATTTCTGAAAGTTTTTGTCACATTTTGCGTATTATCCGGGGAACGTCTTTTCCAAACCACCCCGGATAGGCGAGAGTCTATATACTGTCTATTGTATACTTGCATGTACAAGTACATGTATTTCTATTTTCGTAAATGTTGTTTGGTCGTCCAGCTTGTCCATGGAAATTTGAATCGAGCTTTCCAGCAACGGATGCATTTATTTTTCTTATATTGGAGATGGACAGAATCTATTTTGATCCGATTTTCCTCGCTCAGAATTGTTTGCTTTTATTCGAGGATGTTTTTTCCTCTCTTAAAGCCATTATGCGCTAGATTGTTGGAATTGTGGCTTAAGCGTGTCCAATTCTGACAAATTCATCTTCTGGAAAGTTCGGATCGTCCGTGACATTGTTGATTTATGGATAGCTGGTATCATGTTTTCGGGAGATTCAGGGAATTCAGAGAAAAATTACTTTGATATATGAATCATACACAATATGACATTGGTCTTGAAGGTCATTTAAATTGTAACTTTTTTATTAATCACCCTACATTGATGGTTTCAATGAGTGAAATGATAAGTGGCCTTTTTTGAGCACAAAACATGAAACAGATTTGAAAACAGACGTTAAACAGAAACGTTATGAGGAAGAAGAAAAAAACATGTACCGCCCCAAGAAAGGGCTTCCTAGTTAAACACATTGAAGTCATGCAGGAAAGCCCACCTGTGACCACCTGTGTACAGTGACCAACATAGCATTTTTTTTGGTGGTCACTCTTAACAGGTTTTACATTACTATGCTGGGAAGCCGATTGTAGGGGTCGCACGGTTTTTTCTCTCATCATAACGTTTTTGTTTATCGTCTGGTTTTAAAATTGTTTGATGTTTTGTGCTCACAAAAGGACACTTATCCTTTCAATAAATAAAACCATCAATGTAGGGTGAATAATAAAAAAACACACAATTTGAGTGACCTTCAAGACAAATATTCTGCAAAAGTCGTTGGATTTATGAACATATTTTGACGAAACTTAATTATTCCTCAACCAATGTTGTTGGTTTTTTTTTTAATTTCCTTGCTCAACGTTTCGGCATTGCATTGCCTTCCTCGGGAGCTAACAATACAGTAAAAATAGCCTGCAATAGCCGTAATGCATTCTGGGGGTATTCGCATGAATTGCAATTATAATTAAAGGCGAAAGCTTACATGATCAATTCTATCAAATTTTGGTGAAACGTGAATGAGTTCTTACGAATTTCGGCAAATCTTACATGGATTTGCACTATAATTTCAATTAGTTTTTGATGAATTTAAAGCTGTTATAAATTCACCCGAATCTACGAATCCTAATTTTCTCATTACATTTGACTTTTGGTTATTATAAACCAAAATAAACCGCAAAGTAACCACCAGATGTAATTATTTTTTGTAACTTGAATGTACGAGTTCTCCTGGATTTACCCAAATTGGCATAAAAAATACACCTTCTACCTTCTAGATAATTCATCGTTTAAACTCTGCCAAATTTTTGACAAAGTCATCGACTGATAAATTCATTCAGTGAATCTTAAATAAATTAATTCTTCTTTATCTTAGGAACCGACTCCAGTGAATTCATTATGTGAATCCCACGAGGATTTACTGAAAAATAACTACGTGTAATGCACAGACACTGTACAGTGCACTGTAATTCATGATTGGAGATTTTATTCATGAGTAAAATTCATGATTAAAGATGCAATTCATGAATTACGATGACAAGAAAATCGTAGGAAATGTTGCAAAAATTTCTACAAAGGCTTGTTTACTCAAATCCTTCATTTATGTTTTAAATCTAGACTCGAATTCTTACTTTCTATTTAGATTTATCTCAATCTTCTGAAATCTGCATTGAACAGAAGTAAAATATTTATTAAGACAATATTAGGTTTCGTTAGTTTGCACTTTGGACGTCAAACTTAATATGTTATTATTTTTTTTAGATCAACAAGAAAGGGTCCAGAAGAAAACTTTTACAAACTGGTTAAATGCCTGTCTGGCACAAGTAAGTATAACTGAACTTCCAGCACTTATTTTATTTTATTATTTATTTATTTAACCGGAAATAACATTAAATTCAATGTATAATGTTTTTGTAATCGTATACTGTAAGAGTGATTTAGCCAATCTCTTTGAAAATCGTCTCATTCATGTCTGTAATTCGTCTTGTTTTGTCTTTTTAACTGCTAATCATTTCTTTGAATCGTCAAATTCTTTCGTCATATATTTCAGATGGTTTCTATAAATTTAGTTACATCCGAATGTTAGACTATTTAAACTTGCTTAATCCGGTTTTTTTACCATTTTGAGATATTGGTGTAATTCCTTAAAGATTAATACAGCTATACATACATGCACTGTATATGCATAGCTGTTTGAAGTTTATAAGTCTCTATACCATATTTTAAGGTTCTGTTTAACACCCACCCCTGCCTTTGAATGTGAAATATGTTTGAACAGCCCATAATGTTATTTTTAAAATTACTTCAGCATACAAATTATTTAGGAGTGAAAAAGTTCTTTTTTAATTTTAAACTCCTATGGCAGACTGAAAATGTCGAAGTCCAGCATTTACATTTTTTATTTTTAAATTGAGTTGAAAATAAAAATAAAAACAACACGATTTGTTTTGTAGTTGCTAACTAAATATGTTGTTTTTTCTGATATTTTTTCAAATTGAAATTCTTAATGCTACGTAGTTTTTTAGTTTTCCAACAATTTGGGTTTTTTGGACTTGGTAAGTTTTAGAGCCCAGCATTCAATTAGTAATTATAAATTTTGTTTGAACGGAATATATTCTGTTAAATCGTCCATTCTGGTGCAACCTTGCAATTCTAAAATGCAATAGCCAACAATTTTCCTATATCACTTCCTCATAAAATTCGCCCTATTTTCATATTTTTATTTGATTTACTCATGTTTATGGGATTCGCCGAAAGGTTTATTCATAATTTTCTATTTTTTGTTGAAAAAAATACAAATCTCTAAGCAACAGTACAGACGTTGCTCCATACATCCTTTGCTGAAGAGCAAACCCATATATGAGTACGCAACAGACATAGATGTTTGCTCGTTATTATCGCCATTAATCACAAGGGCTTCTTAAAAAAAAAATCCTTATTTAGTATGGCAGACTCAGACTAAATTCGCGGTACTAAAATAGCCACATTTTTGAATCTTGATCACGTCTCTCTCTTCTCAGAGGACGCTTCCTAGCTGCTCTATTAACTTTGATGCTTGTTATGAGGGAGCAATCTCGGCTTGTCTATCTTTTGTTGATTCTATAGGATGTCTCGCCGCATTCCTTCTGAAGAATTAGGAAGTATCTTCTTAGTTTTTTGAAGGCCCTATCAATCTTTCTCAGTCTCTCTTCAATGACAAGGAGTACCAGCGGGACATTTGGAAGGGGTCCTGATGTAATCGAAAAGCTGATCAGATTTAGAATGTCTGTTATCAGATGCAAGAATCTCTAGGGAATTCTTGCAAAATCATAGGATATTTTTTTCTTAAAAAATCCAAGATGAATGCATGTACCCCCGCTTCAAAGTTCCGCTTTATTTTTAAGCTACCCACATCGAAAAAAAAGCTTTAAAATACATTTTAAAAGTTACTCAAAATATGTATAGATTGGAACAATCCAAGTTATTTCTAAATATATTTTAAAATGCATTTTCAATATCATATAAAATATATTTTACAAAACATATAAAGAAATGTAAATTTTATGTATTTTTTTAAAAAAAAAAAACATTATTATAAATACATTGTAAATCTATTTTGCCTTAAAAAATGTATTTTAAATGTATCACAAGGACGGTATCATTTGGACGGTAGAAGTCCTGCTAAACTGGATTGGTCACGAAATTTAAAATATGGATGTGATCTTTGGAAAAATCGTTTTTAATGGATTGTTTACAAACTCCCAGGGCAAGGAACGTTCTCAAAATTGAAATCTGGGGAAGCTTTGTTATTGTTAAATCTCGAGAGGGCAAAATATATGCTTAATTACGATTCGAAGAAATTTTGGGGAAATATCAAGTTGAAGAAATATGTTTTAAAGTCTCAGGAGAGGTCGGAATCCTTACAAAATCCTCCAGATCAATGTTTCTTAAACTAATTGTTTTTTATGTTATTGAGGACCTTAAATATATTGTTTGTGTATCTCAGTGGTTATATCCGTATATTTATCTAATATTGACTGTATATTTATTAATCAATTAATCCAATAATCCAAATAATTATCCAGTATTTACTGTATTTATTGATCACTTCATATAACATTAATAATCCGAATTCATGTAAGCAAAATGACACTTATTGTATTCTAGGCCCAAGAGAGAATCTTTGGCGGGCCACGACCCTTACCTAGGTGTTGCTCTGCGAGATTTAGGATAAAATTAGTTAGCTTAAATGATGAAAAAAAAAAGAAAAAAAAACTTTGAACACGCCGGGCCACACACCCCTAATCCCTAGCCCAAAGGCTAGAGTCTTGTCAACCCCTATTGTGGGGGCCATGCACTTCACTTTACACTAGTAAAATGTATGAAAATGGAAAAGTCAACCAATACCTCAGTCAACATCCGAAAACCTTTTTGTTTTTATTGCCATCGTTCTCTCCTAACCAAAGGATTTGTTAAAAGGATTGTTGTTACCCTAGCTCATCACTGCTTTTTCTAAGATTTCGTTGATGTTGCAACGCAAATGGTTTGCCAAAAAAACCGAAGGAGAACGTGCGGCTCTTGGCCCTGGGTCTGAGTCTCGAGGACGTGAAAAACGTGCAGAAAAAATCAAAGCAACCATGCAACTCTAGAAATCACCAAAGCCAAGGCTGCGCTCCGAATTGCCCTGCCCCGTCTAGACCCAATATATATCCCCGAAACGTTCTTTTTAGAGAAGTTTCAAAACCATTTAGGAAGCTTCTCGTTTCCTGGGTTCAAGAGCCCCGTCGTTTTTCGACATTGTCCCATTTCAGGGAGAAAATCCGCTTTTTTGTCCTAGTTGTGGGATGGCTTCCAAGTCAAGGCACTTTTTACGTGGTTTCCTGCATCAACTTGCGGATAAAAAAATCTAAAATATCTATCAGAGAGGTACGATAAGTCCCCAGTAAATTACATTCAAATACAAACGACTTCCAGAAATGCTCCGGAACATCTGTCTGAACTGCATTTTGAAATTCTCTGAGAGCCTGGAAGGAATGCTGGAAAGAACATGGTAGCTGTAAAATGCTGCTCCAAATATACAGGGTGGGGCATATATGTCTGGGCCTCTCAAATATCTTTACCACCTCAGGCGCTAGGTAAAATTATCTAGGTAAAATGTGCTTACATCAGTGAATGGGGTGTGATGTGAGGACTCCAGACGCCATGTTTAACATTACAGTGCTCGTTAATTTCATGGCGCGTGCTTGTGACATTCATTATTGCTCGCATATCTGACAACATTACCTGGTTTTTGGCTGATGTGTGCCTCCTTGCATAGCATCTATGCAAGGCAGGAAAGTTCAGTTAAAATGTAATGTTTACTACTGTTGTAATTATTCCCCTTTAAATAAATTAACTGAACTTTGGATTACAAAGGTTGCATTGGACGTCCAAATTGTTGACATTTTTTTATAGCAGGACATGACTTGAATGCATTCAATTGTGCAATAGTCAGCCCCTTGATGACTTGGTGGTAGCATTCCTGCCTTGCATAGATACTATGCAAGGATGCACACATCAGCAAAAACCAGGTAAGTTGTCAGATGTGCGAGCTATAATAAATGTCACAAGCACAATTATTGCACTAATTATGCAACGCTGACCAACTTTCTAATTCAAGGATTGGCTCTATCCCCTACGGTTTAGCGTTTAAAATGGCATGCGCCATGAAATTGACGTGCATTGTAATGTTTGACATGGCTTCTGGAGTCCTCACATCACATCCTATTTACTGATGTTAGCACATTTTACCTAGCGCCTGAGATGGTAAAGATATTTGAGAGGCTCAGACAAATCCCCCACACTGTATAGTCAAAATACAAATGAACAAAAACTCAAAAAAAGATTTCCAAATTGTTCTGAAAATCTTTTCAAGAGGTTCCCACAAAACGTTTTTCCTACCATGACTTATACGTACAGAATATTTTAGGAAAATCACCTTGAAGTTTTATTTCATATTTAATTAATTTTTTTTAAATTATTGAAATCCCGTTTATTGTCATTATTTTTAAACTACTAACAAACTTACCTTTTTAGAGGGATCTTCGTAGCTTTTTCTAAAAGAGTATAGTTTTTAAAGTTAAAGTCGTGTGATAAAAATGTTTGAGAACCACTGTTCTAAATTTGAAAATTTAGACTTGTTAGGATACTTGTTAGGAACTTGTTAGGATAATGGGACAAATCTTAAACGTCTATCTGAAAATGGACAATGTGGAACACGTCGTCCAACTAAAAGACTGAATATTAAAAGAAGTCCATTATCAACATAATTTAAGCTTAGACCAAATTAAAATACTTGATTCCCTATGGAGATCCCTTATGCTTATAACTTCTTCCACCAAAAGTCGAACTCAAGTAGTCATGCTTCGCAGTTTGTAGCTTCTCTGTGTCATGGCGACCAATGTTATAAACTATAAATCACTGCAGAAAAGCTATTTTATCTAGATGAAATTTCCCTTCGTAATGCATGCCGGACACAATGGGCCATGGATGTAACCCAGTTTTGCAACTGATAAATTATTGCTAGACTACCTCGCCCAACCATCTATCGAAATATATCTATCGATTTTATTCTTTGGGAACCTTGGGCGTGCTGAAAAATACCACGAAAAATGGGCGATTTCGCATTGCCTGGCTTGTTTTTACGACTACTCAACCGGCTTCTTGTTTTGATGCTGCTTTATAGGAACTTTGGCCCCATTCCAGTCTCAAATAAGTCTCTAAATAGATTTTCTTGAAGCACGTTTAGACTCAACGGGTTACAGTTACAACTCACGAGGGTGCCGAGGATTTCCCATAAAAAATGTTTTTTTCTGTTTCTTTTGCCATCTTTGCCCATTTATTTGTGAGATTCTATGTGTAGTCGGATGAGGAACTTCACCTTACTTCAGCACTTACTGTTTGAGTATGGAGACATGTAGTCTACCCAAGAAAAAAAAATGACCAAAAAATGGACCAAGGTATACCCCCAGACCTGGGAAACTTGGAAGAGTCAGGGAACTTGAAAATGTCTGGAAAAGAGTCAAGAATGATTTACTTTGAAAAGTCAGGGAAGAATGATTTACTTTGTATAGAAGTCAGGGAAGAATGATTTACTTTGAAAAAGTCAGGGAACAATGACTTACTTTAAGAAAGTCAAGGAAATTCAAATTATTAATGTTGTCACGACCCAAAAGTAATTCTTCAATGTGGTTAACTCACGGCCCATTTGCAAATATTTTAAATTCTTCCCAGTACAAATTTCAGAGGACAAACTTGTAAAATTCTTAACGTTTTTCGAGTGCAAATTTGCAAAATTGTCACATTTTTCGGATGCAGAATTACAAAATTTTCCACGTTTTCCGAGCATAGATTTGCAATTTTCCACGTTTTCCGGATACAAATTTGCAAACTTTTCCAAGCACAAATTTGCAACATTCGAGGACAGATTTGTACAACTTTCAATCTTTTCCGAGGACAAATTTTTAACCTTTTCCGAGTACAATTTTGTAAAATGTTCAAATTTTTTTAATGTTATGACATTGTCTAGGTGAGAGAGATTTGTTTCAAAACGCGAAAAAGTCAGGGAAGTTGAATATGAAATTTCTGGGGGAACCCTGTGGACGTCATATTGAATAAAAAATAACGTCGTATTGTTTTTCCAGGTGACGTAATTTTTTTGTCGGAAAATGACGTTAATCTAATCTTTGTTTATAACCGACGTGTTAATGTTGATTAACGTTTGTTGAGTTTAAAGTTTTGGATCATACGCTCGTTTATCAGCATATTGTATAAACTGATCAACATGTATCTTGACCAATAGCTTAACAAATATTGTTTTCCTAAAGAAAAATATGTTGACAAACATATGTGAAAAATCTAGTTTATCCTATTATAGTAAAATTTTGTTTCCCTTATTACTGTATTTAGTCATCAATGAGATATCTTCGTTTTTTTAATCTTTGAATAAAGCTTACAACTGTTGAAAATTTTGCAAATCTGTTCTCTGAAAGTTCACTGTTGAAAATTTTTCAAATTTGTACTTGTAAAATTTTAAAGTCTTTGCAAATGGGCCTTGAGCTTAATAAAAAATGCTTAATAAGGCTTCAGCCTCACTCAGATTGCACCCTCTTTTGCTGTTTAATCTTTCCGAATTAAGTTTTCTGTAGCTCAAATTGCCCCTACATACAAAATACCGCCGTTTTGTGGGGAAACTTGTCGTTTTTCCATGACAAAAGAAAAGAAAAAAAAATTATTAAATCGACTCTCCAACAAGAGATTTATGTTCAGGTATTTGTTTCCAAAAAACCTTTCCCAGAATCCGCTTTTGCATATTTTATTACAATTCCAAATATAAAAAAATTATGATTGTAAATCAACTGAGAATTTTTTTCCACACTCCAGAAATTTTGTAGATTCTAAAATTCTACACTCGTTTTCTACAAAGAAAATCTGCATTTACTCATCATTATTACTTTTTGTATTTACTGCCTTTGCAATTTGATGCGTAATTCAAAATATACTGACTACCTCTTTTGAAAACATATTTTTTTATACACATTTATTTTATCTTTTTACAGTTCTCTGTTATGCGTCATATATTCATTAAATTTGTGAAGTTTCCTAATTGCTGCTCATAAAGTATGCTAACATGATTTCTTTTATCGATTATAGCATATGCCACCTCTCAGAGTAAACCACCTCATTGAAGATATGCAAGATGGAACTCGATTAATCGCCTTATTGGAAGTCCTCTCTGGAGAGAAACTTGTAAGTTCCGCCACTTTCTGGAAATTGATGAAATTTAAAGTTGGTTGAATTCTGATGTCACGATGCTACCATATTGAATTTCAAAAATTTTGACACACTTTTGTAGAAAAACATGTGCAATGATATTCTTAAAGTTTTATATGAAACTAAGAAATGTAAAATATTGTATGCTTTATTTCAAATTTTATGCACTTTTTGATTTTTGAATCGAGTTTCGAATAGAGAATTTTTTACACTTTTGTAGAAAAACATGTGCAATGATGTTCCTAAAGTTTTATTTGAGACTAAAAAATGTAAAATATCGTATGCTCTATTTCAAATTTTCTGCACTTTTTGATTTTTGAATCGAGTTTCGACTAGAGAGTTTTTTTTAAAAAAGAAGTCGACATCAACTATTCCAAATCAGTTTTATGTTTTATTATTGTTACCAAATTCTTGTTTATCCTTATTTTTAGATAAGTTAACAAAATTCATAAAGATCCCACTTTTATTCGTTTTCGCCCAACCAAATATGATATTTCAGCAAAAATCTCACATTTGTTCAATTATAAGAAGGCGGGGAAATTCCCCGTATTTTTTTTTTTTTTTGTTACTGATAATAGAAATTAACATTATAGTAAGCGTCATTCTGATTGATTTAGATTTTTTTTAAATGACTATTAAAATTTTTTGGATGTTGTTATTGATCGTGTTAGGAATCCTGCCAGTTTTTTTCTACCTGATTAATGCTGTTTAAATGGCAGGTTGTCAATCGATTAATCCAAGTTTTTTTGTAAATAGCCTCTCGAAAAGTCACGCGTCCTGAGGAAGCCCCACTTTTTGAGCAACGTAAACACGGGGCTGCAGTTTCTAGAAAGAAAAAGGGTAAGTTTCGAGCATTATTTCACGTTGGCAGCTCCCACAGCTATCCTATCTGATAACTTGACCTAATATTTGAATTTGAAATCTGATTAGGTGAAACTAGTCAACATTAATGCATCAGATGTGGTGGATGGGAGACCTGCTGTCGTCCTAGGTCTCATATGGACGATAATTCTGTACTTCCAGGTATGGTTATGCAATTTTTAAATGTTGATGCAATTTCTGCATGCACTGTTTTAAGCCATCGCAGGTCTCTTCGAAGGGTTTGTGTTAGCTTGGTCTGGCCACCTTAACAAGACTTTTTTTTTTCCCAGAACAAATTGCTTTTTTTTTTTTATATAATTTGAGGATTTTGAAATTTGCCATTTTCTGAATAAGGCAATTTCTTAACTAACAAAAACACATCTTTGTTTGGAATACATGTTTTTTGATCTTCAGACGAAGCATCAAACGAAAAATGACATTATCTAATTTTGCAGATTGAAGAAAACACGAGGCTGCTAGCTGAGCAGCTTGCCGCACGTTCCTGTGAAAGCATAGGCAGCTACGAAGGCCATCGCTTCGGTGGTAGTGCCAGCGACTTGACTAGTGGAACATGGACGCCTCCACCACCGGCCAAAAAGAGGAAGCCCGTAGAGCGTGTGCGGACAGGAGCCAAGCATGCCTTGCTTCAGTGGGTTCGCAAAATCGTCACTAAGTAAGATATTCGTCAATGAATCAGAATAATTATTTCGGACGTCTCTCGAGTACCCTGGTTCTAACTTACTACTTTTTAAAAAGATTCGACGTTGAAGTAAATGATTTTGGACCGAGTTGGAGAGATGGTAAGGCCTTCATTGCTCTTATCTGTGCCATTCGGCCTGACCTTTTTGACTGGAATGCCGTTGGGAAGATGTCCAGCCGCCATCGCCTGCTCAAGGCATTCAGCATTGCTGAGCAGGACATGGGAATCCCTAAACTCCTCGACGCTGAAGGTAGATTTGGTGGCACTTTTCATCAGTTTTCGCCATGTTATCTCCCGTTGCTAATTGCTTATTCTAACAGACGTTGACGTCGTCAACCCTGACGAGAAGTCCATTATGACCTATGTGGCTCAGTTCCTGCACAAATTTCCGGAAACCAGTACGATGGTGAGTTTAAATCTTCTTAATATCTCATTTGTATTTGTTTACTCAGTTTTCAATTTCATTTTCTTAGAAACAGGTTTTCCATAAATGGAACTTACAAAATAGATTTTCAAAAACTGCAAAAATATTGTACAAATAAATGCTTTATTTAATGTTGAATCACATAGGATGGGTGGTACTCATCCTACATAGATTTTTAAAGTCTGAAGAGTTTCTGAAGTGCGTTTTCAACTTATTTCTGTATCCAGGCACACCCTCCAGTTACTGTCTCCGACATTGAAAAGGAAGAATATGATACACTTGTCCAATGGCTGAATAAGGCAGACGATGTACTGAAGATAGTCGAGCGTCCAACCAGGGACCGTGAATGGGAATTTGGGGTAGGATAGGTTATTTACAATTTTGGGACGATAGATGATGTGACTGTAATGCTTGCAACTCTGCTTCCAGCAACTATGTAACTTGAAACAGGAAATGACCCAGATGGCAGACGTGTATGAATGCATCAGGGTCCGTCTTGAAACTCATGTGGCCACTTTTGTGACCCCTGAGTTGTGGAAGCAGCTGGAGCAGCGCTGGAGGCGTGTCGAGACCCAGCTTAGGCACTGGCAATGGATTCTGGACAGCAGCCTGCCCGGGCAGCTGGGACCTATCGGGGATTGGCTAAACCAGGCAGAGGAGCTGCTCAGCAGCGATATCCTGCCCTTAGGCATCCACGAGGAAGCAGCGGCCAATATACTTACCAATAAACTTCAGGAGCTTAAAGTAAGCCTGAATATTACAACGTTTACAAAGTTTTAAGGGGCTGATTACTTCATTTTGAAAACTTTATGCAAAAAAAGGTGTTAGTCCAAACGTTACTAATAATAAAAAAAATTTTTGATTCGACAACTATTCTAACCATATTGTAAAAAAACTAGTTATATCGGGTTTTTTTTTAAAAAAAAGTTTGACTTGCTACATCTCTGTTTTTACTTTCTTTATAATCGACTAAATTTTCAAAACGGAAAATTTTACAAAAGTAAATTAATCTTTGATACCATATATTAGAGCATGTCATTTCTCCAACTATTTGTCCGAGTTTGTACGTTCACAACTTCCAATGTGATTCATAATTTTTTAATTTCCCAAAGCTTCATGCTGAAAAATAACTTATGTTTTTGTTATTTTCGAATTTCAGGAGTTTTTTGAAGATCTTCCGAATTACCAACACAATTTTATGCAGCTAACAGCAACTTCCATCACCGGCGTTTCCCCTGAGCAGCTCTCGGAAATGTCCAGCCGTTTGTCGAGGCTGGGCGTGACGTCACGGGAAAGGCAACGCAGGCTGGAATATGAACTGGCTAAATTTCGCCTATTGGCCTTATTTGCTCTCATCGAAAGCCGGCTAAATGTCTGGAAGTCAAAGTTTGGTGATTGTGCTACTGTGGAGAAGCTTCTCCACGATTCCAAGGTAGAATCCCGTTCTTTTCACGTTTTATCATGGTTTTTTGAAACCATTGATTCAGGCTGACTCTTTTTTTACTATAAAAATAGGCATTTATTGGTGAACACGATGTATACGATGGCATGGAACGCCTTTTTAGCCAACTTTGCCAAGGAGCGGATGTGTACAAAAAGGAGGGGACGACAGGTTAGTGATCCATTTAATTAGACCGATAATGGTTACATTACTTACCAATCTCGCAATGTGCAATGTTTGCCAGTCAGATAAAAAATGTGATAAAGTAATGCTGGAAATGAAATTAAAATTGAAATCTTGTTGATTCGAATTACCACAGTCGTAAAATTGTGTTCAATTCCCCTTATGAATAACGATGAAGATATTCATTGGCATATATTAAACATTCTTTGAAAAAAATTTTTTCCAAATAATGAAGCAAAGCTGCAAGGATTGGAAATTTGAAATTTTGAAATCACCTACTCGATAATGTTAAATAAATTAAAGATACAGCTAGCTAACCAATTCTGGGTGAAAAAAAAGGACATGTAAGTATAATGACCAAAAATTAAAATTGATTAACTCTGATCTCCTGGAATTTGATTCCCAGTTTTTACATTCTTTTTTTTTCCACAAAATCTGCCATTTGAATTTGTTTTATTTACATTTTGGACCTGCTGTTATGCATTCATTTTTGGACCGATAGGGAAGCAGCTCAAAAGAAATATTTGGTGATGAACCTACTGAAACATTTGTTTCCTAATAGACCCAAAAGAGATTGAAAACGTAGGACGTTCCTTAAGGGATGCTACAGAACGGGGTCAAGCTCTTCTTAAGGACTTGCTGTATGCTCAGAATCTACTCGAGGAAGCGATTACTTACTGGCGCAGCTACCTCACCAATTATGATGCCATGACTGGGTGGCTTGAAAAGGCTCATTACAAAGTGAACAGTCCTGAAGATGAGAAAACGGTCAGTTGTTCGCATTTTCACTGTTATTTTATTATCCGATTTTGTTGGTACTGGTTTCCTAAGAACAATATGTACAGTATTCCTAACTCTTAAGAATAATGTTCAATGTATGCAAACTTTTAAAGTTTGATTAATGGCACTTTGGTCATTTGATAAAAAATGATGTGCCTAGGTAACCACATAAATAATTTCTAAGTGAAAGATGTTTAAAAGCGTTATTCAAAAACAGGATTCCCCTAGACCTGGAAAACCTGGAAAACTCAGTAAACTTTAAAATGCCGGGAAAAGTCAGGAAAGAATGACTATTTAAAGAAATAGTCAGGGAAATTCAAAGTGTTGATGTTGTCCCAATCCAAAATTAATGCTTCCACGTGGTTAGCAAAATTTTTAAATTCTCCCAGTACAGATTTTTATCAGATTCCAAGGACAAATTTGCAAAATTCTCAACTTTTTCAGTTTAAAATATTCTGCATTTTCCGAATACAAATTTGTCTAGTTTTCAAAAAAAAAATTCATGCTAATTTTGTACAATTTTTCTTGGTTAATTTTTAAAATTCTTTTTAAAAATCTCATTAGTAAATTTTGCAAAAAAATTGAATATTGTCATGTGTCGATTTTGTAAAATTGTGAATAACATTGGACTATGTTGATTTGACCTCGTCTAGGGTCAGGGAAATTTGTTTTAAAACCTAGTAAAGTCAGGGAAGTTTAAAATGAAATATCTGGGGGGGGGACCCTGAAAAACAATTTGGCTGCATAAGAAAGCACGTGTCATAGTTTTAAAAGTTTATTATTTTCCTCCACAACCTTCTAAAAGTTAAGGGTTTTTGTTGGTTTACAGGAGTTCTTCCAAGATCTCAGCCATTGGAACGATGTCCTCCAGACCTTAAATGAATCCGGAAACTTCCTCATTGCAACCTGTGAGGATGGCATCTCAGCAGCGGTAAAGCAGCAGTTGCTGAACTTAAATTCGCAATGGGAGCATGTGTTCCCTCAGGTGCAAGAGTACCTTCATGCTGGCGAGTTGATCAAAAACCGACGTGACTACAAGATTGGCCTGGCAAAGCTGCGCGCTTGGTTACAGAAAGCTGAGGCAGTGCTTGCTGAGACCAAAACGTGCGACTTGGACGTCATGCAGGCTTACATCAAAGAGTTGCAGGTTTGTTGTAGGAAGTTGGTCAAAGTTTTATTCAAGATTTAACGAAATACAGTTCGAATAGTTTCTCAGCATTGTTGAGACTCACGTTAATTATACAATTTAAAAGAGCATTCCCACATTTGTTTAAATTTATACCTATTTTCTGTAATATCTCACAAAACAATTATAGTCTTAAATTGGTATGATATTAATCTTACAGCAACTGCAGTCTGAATGTGAGGAAATGGAGGCCCTGTTCAAGACAATTTCTAAGAAAGCACAGGCCCTAATTCCAGAATTAGGCCGGGGAAGTGTCGACCAGATGATGACTGAACTAAAGAAGGTAAGTTGAATGTGAACCATTTTATTTAATTTTCTGACATGTCATTCAATTGATTGGAAGTTAAAGGACTGATATCGATTTACAAATAAAGCGGTAATTTTATCTAGTAACCATCTAGTAAAATGTTTCTCGTAATCTGTAATATATCCCTACCTCGGTTCCATTTATAGCCTTGCATTAAAGTAAACAGGAAATGAAATTTTTCTCGGGTATTGCTTGAACCTGAAAAGGAATTAAAATTATTTTATTAATATTGGTGGTCTTAGAACTCCCTAATATTTTGTTGGTTTTGCACATTGCTTTCGGTGACCTTCCCTTTTTAACCAAATGACTGAAAGTTTCAATTTTCCCAACTTCCAGGTAAAGGAACTCCTGCTAACAGTTCGTGCCACCATCCCTTCCCGCCTTTATGTCTTCCACCAACTTCTTGGCCAGCGAGAAGCGCTGAATGCTGGCGTCATTGAAATTACCAAGTGGCTGCACGAAGCTGAGCAACTGCTGGCCTCACATGCCATGAGTGGAGGCAAAGACAAGATCCAGTCCTGTTTGGACAGGCACCGGGTAAAGGTTTTGCCAATTCCAAGTGATTCTTTAAGGGATGGCTTGTTTTACTAACTTCTCATGTTACGTGCTTTCAGATTTGTTTTCAACATTTTCCTTATCATGCCTCATTGTTGGAGAGCAACGTGAACAAGGTTTTTCAAACTTTGATGAAGTCGACCATTGGCAGTCAGGGCGTTGAAACAGCAAGCGTCCAGGAGACCGTTGTCCACTTGAATGGGGGATTTCAGGTTTGTTTTCTTAAAACGAGTGCAGATAAGTTTAGGAAAAGATAGGGAGGATGAAATCATCAACCTAAGCTTTAATATACAAGTAATCGCTCCCTTTCTTGGACCAAAGACTATCTAGGTTAAAATGATCGCAAACAAATCTAGTAAATCTTGAAAAGAGTTCCCGAGAATCATCAGTTGTCTTGATGATCAGAAACACATCTTGAGCGATCCAATATTTTCCCCGAGAAATCCTTGGGACTCCTGGGTAAATGGAGGATTTTGTGCCAATCTGAAAATAATCTATTGCATATCCAATGGAATAGAAATCATGGCTCGATGTAATCCAGTGTTTTAAATGGAATCCATTGCCATGACAATTCTGATTTTTTGATAATTTTGCAATTAATTGCCTGCAAACGAAATCCCTTCATTGCTCCTCTTACTTTGTAGGCATGTGCCATTGCTGCGCAGAACTGGGAACAGCAGCTGGAGGAAGCGTTGCGATTTTGGAACGACTTCCACGACCATGAGAAGGCGGTCATGCAGTGGCTTCAGACTGCTGAGAAGATGCTGAACGAGCGGCCGACAGACATCCAGCACAGGAAAGACGTGCATAAGGTGTGTAACTGCTGATTTCCAGTGTCTGTTTAGGTTTTTTCTCAGTTATATTTTTCCTCTGATGTTGTATTATCTCTCCTTGGTTTCTTCAGAGTTTCTTTGACACCACCGACGAACACATGCTTATCAAGCTGGAAGAAACTGCACAGAATCTGCTGAGCATTGTCAGTAACCCAGACCCAGACGTGAACAGAATCGTGACCGATCTTCAGAGAAAGTGGAAGGTAGGGTATTGTTTTCCAAAATTTTTGTCAATTTTATTTTTGAATTTGCCAATGTGGACATTGAGAAAAAGTCTGATTTGCATTCAGCAATCATTAGGCTGCTCTCTAAACATTAACAAGCATCAACCTAACGACATCACTGTTTTATGCTGTCAAATTTAATTAGACTTTTTTAGGTTTGTCTCTAATTGAGATTAATTATTCTAACTTATGGTGAGCGATGATATTCATTCACTTGAAATTAAACCTAAAATTTTATATTTTAGGCCCTATTTGAAAATTTTATATTTTAGGCCCTATTCAGATTCGCGGATATTTGATTCGCAGATATTTGAAATTTTCAAATACATTTTGAATTTATTTCATAAATTTCAATTAATTATGAAAATTTAAAAATTGGAATCATTGTTGGAATATGAAGTGAAAATAATTATTGAAATTATAATAATCAAACACTTCAAATTTAAAGATTCTTTATCATTTTTAATTTATCAATATCCCAAGTTTGCTATGCTCAGCCTGCTATTACTATAAAAGTAAATGTTAGCAAATCAAACTTTAAAAAAGGATATTTAGTAAAATTCAAAATTTAGATGTTTTATATTTAGATAAATGGAGAATGCATCAACTAAGATATACATGTAGGTGGGCAATTTGTGGCTTGCAAGGCCTTGAGATGGCCCACCGTCCCACCCCGTTGAAGCATTTTTAATTGCTCAACTTTTATTACTTAGCTTATTACATATCGATCTTATACAAAGGAGTTCGAGTGGAAATCCAACCGAAATTCTCTTTTGTTTATGCTCTCTAGAGCAATTTTTTCTTTGTTTTTGGCTACTGAAATAGTGCGGGATTTTTGGCTTGCTGTTCAATTTTGGTGGTGGCTTGTGGCCCACGGGTAAAAAGGTTGCCCACCCCCTGAACTAGGAAATATGAAGATGTGAAATCACACCTAAATTTGATTACTTATCTTTGTTATATAAGTATTGTCCAGTTCCTGTCTCCACCTCTGGTGAACTGCTATCTTTCTTCAGAGGTCCTAAATATATCTAATTCATTGCTCTTGCCCATGATTTGTCTGTGTCTCGCAACTCTTTTGGCTCTTTTCCACATTCCGTTATTCGATTCTCCTTGCATCAATGCTCACATGTCTGCTGCATTTAAAAATGTGTACAAGCTGCCAAACTGCAAATTAGTAGTGTCAAGTGACTGATTACATTAGCACAATCTTTTTAATTTAGCCAAACCATTTGTGCCAAATGCTAAGCTTTGAGCTGGGTAGTAAAAAATAAATTGCAAAAACGTTTTTCAAGATTTAAAAGATTTAGGCATTTTTGAAATTTGATTTTGCTGTTTTCAAATTTTGTAAAAGATCAAACATCTCAATCATGTAATTTTTCATAATTTGTACATTGCGTTTCTGTGTTTTGTGAAGCTTGAGAACATCAGGACAAGAAATATTTTAAGGGAATTTAAAGTAAAAGTATTCAGTTTTAAAATCTAAATTAATGTAAACATTTGCAAAAAATAAAACATAATATCGCTCATAAATATGAGCCCTCCTTGGAAGAACGACGAAAAGGATGTTGGATTTTTTAAATTTTTCCAACTTTCATGTAACTTTCACATCACTACAAATTGTGTATTAATTCCTATTAAGGATTGTATTCTAAATGTCCATTTGTCCAGATAAACTGTAGCTTGGGTATATCACGTTCTTAGACATGTTTTTTTTTTCAGCCTTTATGCTTCCAGATTTTGAAAAAAAAAGTGTAACATTTTAATTTAATACATTTTTTGTAACATCAGCAGTTATTCTTGGGATTAGTGAACATCTTTTTTAACTATCGCAGAGGTGGTGGAATTGGGCCAAATGCTGGAGGGGTGTTGTCCCGCTCTAATCTGTTGTCTGCGCAGAACATTGATAAAAAACAAAAATGTGAAGCGCGTGCATAAAACTTGTAGCACCGTTTAAATGTTTGTGAGGTTTTGGTGGATTAATGCATGGCGATGCTCTTGGCACCATTCCAGAAACCATTTTCTGAGTTGCACGTGACTCCAAAAGCAGTTGTCTGTCCATCACGGAGGTCGACGCCGCTTTCCAGCATTGCTTTTTCTAGCCCAGGCAGGCCTTTGTCCGTGGTTCAACTTTTGTTTGCAATCCAACGTCTTGCGCATCTGCGCAAAAGCTGTTGCAGTGACGGCATCTCCTCTAAACACTTTCACTAAGCCACTGTGATTTTCCGTTTTGCAGGACACTGTCGGCTACGCTCCGCAGCACCTGCTTAAGTTGGAATACCTAGTGGCGGAGGAAGCTCTCAATAAACGGCTGCGGGAAGTCGAGACCGAGCTAATGGCTGAGCAGCATGCCTACAACACCAACAGCGAGGACCTGATTGCCGTACTCCAGCGCCACCGGGTGAGTTGGTCTTTGACAGCTTGACCATGGTGGTTGCATTTGTTTCAAGGTATCCCTAGGCACCCATGCCGGTGCTTATGGTCATGTGGTACCTCTCGTACTTAAGTTGCGAGGTCCACTCCCCCGGTCGAATTAGTTGACAATTATGAGATGAGATTTTGGATGACAGCTTGAACCGAAGTCCCATGTTTATGTAGCTTTCCTTAGCCAACGTTAAGAATCAATAAACCAACCAACCAACATAGACATTTAACGGTTTAAACAGCCATTGCTGCTGAATTACTCCAACAAAAATTCCAGTAATATTGGTGAATTCGGTTGCATTTTTATGTTTATTTTTATGTTGGCCTTGAAGACAAACAGTAGCTTTCCAACTATTTGTCCAAACTAAATGGGTGAAGTGCGTGTACAAATGCAATGTTAATTTTGACTCATTCCAATACCCTACAGTCAGCACATACAATGCCATGTGATAGGGCAACAAATGTGTTGACTATTTTTTAACAATATAATGATAGTGCGTACCCTGTTACATAACAGGATATTCCCATGCCTGGAAAGCGGATTGTCAGGGAAATTGGAAAGACCTGAAATAGACCGGTGAAAATGATACATTTCAAAGTTGGCAAAATGTGAAAATTTAAATAAACAACACAATTTTTTTTATAATAACTTATCGATCCAAAAATCGCTTTGCAAACTCAAATTCCGAATTATCTGTGAAATATTCTGTCAGTACCTCAGCCTCCTTGGGCAGTCATCAGGCTACTATTTTTTTTATAATATAACATGTTAGACACTGAGTTATCAAGCACCGAGCAATTTTAGCTGATCAGTAAGCTACTTTGCGGCACATACTGAAAAACCAGGTTCAAAATCTTTTTTGACTGGCTTGACTTTGGTTTCCATTCCTGGAAAGTGTTTTCTTTACTCTGATCTACACATTTATTTACAAAAAGTTATAGGTGTGCAATACTTTTGAGGTTGCTTGCTCGAAATCTATTTTATTTTCTGTAGAATTGTGTAATCCGGCTTCCTTCCTGGCTTTTAAAATCTTAACATTTTCCCGTTGTTTCTTTTTTTTTAAATAAGTGCACATATTAAAAAATATCAAAATTTTTCATTGAAATAAAACGGTTTTAGTTTTACACTTTCATTTAATTTTATAAATATTTACAAAGAAATGCAATTAATTATTAAATTTTGAGCTAAAACATGGAAATAAAATTCAAAACTAGTTCTATTTTATCATTAAAATGGAATATTTTTATACTTTTCCATGTTAACTTATTTTTAAAAAACTTAACGTAGAAATGCAACGAATTTTTATGTCTGCAATGAAAAGCGGATGGCACAAAGTCCAAAATTTTAAATATACCTTCTCTTGAGACGGACACAGATGAGACAATTTTTCGCCAAAAAGGGGGCAATAATGGACGATGTCCGAAATAAAATTTCATTTGTAAGAAATTAAACATCCTTCATGGGGATTCTTTTACCATCCTTTATCTTCGTAATTATTTATAAAAAACAGAGAATTTCACATGTACAGGGAAGTAATGAGTTGGCAAAGTGCCATGACATGTGCTGGAATTTAATGTGGCCTGAAATTCCCTGATGAAGATTTCTTTCCTCGTCACCTCCATGCTTCCGCATGCATTGCTGATCCGAAGTTTTACTCGGGGCATTAAGGGTTCCTGGTTTGCTAATCCTCTCTAGTACGGTCTTGAATAATTGAATTAATTTTTACCAGAGCTTTTTCCAAGAGCGGAATGTGGCAGATGAGGTGGCTGAGCACCTAACCAGGTTAGCTGATCTTGGACGCCGACATGGTACGTTCCAGACAGGTGATCACTCCTTGCAGCAGAGCGTCGAGCAGCACCAAAACGAATGGTTTAGGCTGAAGAAGGAGATTGATGATATGCACCGGCTGCTGTTACATGTGCCGCGCCAGTGGCAGGAGTACAGGAACAGGTGAGCACCCTTAAGTTAATTGGCTCTTGGTGTGGGTGACAAAGTGTAATTGACCAAGAAAATTCTCTGGAAAAAACGTTGGAATACATTTTTTAATTTGCTTTCCAGTAGCAGTCTCAGACCATATAGAATTGACATATGCAGAAATTTTTTTTATAAAATTTATTTTCTTGTCATTTCACGTAATTCTTTATTTTAGTTTTGAATAATTTTTGGTTTAAAATGGTGTCAGTAGGATTGGAGTTACATTGTAAATTTTACTTAACTTGATTGTTCAGGTTTTGATACTAAAAGTGTAGTTTTTGTTCCTCTGTATAATTTCTAATAAATTCGGTACATGTATATATTCCTACAAATTAATGAAATATTCCTGCAATATTCTGAGGATATGAAATTGCATTTTATAGTAAAGTTAGGTATACAAACATTCTCGGTTGAAAACTTTTGAATAGAATTTTTAAAGAAACTCGTTCTCTTCAGGTTTGACGTAATGGTCAATTGGATGGATCGGGTGGATGATGCCGTGAAGAAAATGAACGAAGACGCCATCACAGCCCAAGAGTTTGAAGAGATTGAAGCCCGATTCAAAGTAAGCAATTGAGCAACCATGTGCAGGAGTTGTTATAAATAAATGTACATTATTCCCACGTGTGTTTGTCTCGAGTAATGCACCAGTCTATAAATAGCCTGGGCCAGCAGACTTCTTGCAGAAAAAAATTGTAAGCAGTGCATCATCTTCAATTGGTCGGAATGAAAGAATCTTAGTGTATAAAAAATACTGAACTTCATGAAAGTTACTGATGGGAGAAATGTGAAAGTTCTTACCTTAATATTTCCCTGATGTTCCGTACTCGTATGGATTTTCTTCATAAGTTAGAAAATTAAATATCAGCCATACATTGCAGTAAACAGCAAAATCAACCGCTATACTTACAATTTTTTTTTAAATATAATTTTAAAAATATATAAATTCATATGCGAGTCAGGTAACACGGACCAATAGCACTCTGGCCCCTTGATTTCGGCCACCAAGCTGTGTTTGGTTGCTTTTCTGCAAAGTGGCAAGTTAAGGGTAGATTTGGTGCAGCTTTGGTCGACAACACCAAACCACAAGCTACCCGAAGGTTTTTTATCTGAATTTGGACCTAATCTAATCTAAATTAACATGAACTATGTACTACCCTAAATTAGCGCTAAAATAAAAATTTTTACTTACATCAGTGCCTCAAATGGCATTTTACAGAAAAGCAAACAAACACTGCATGGTGACCAACATCAAGGGGCCATAGAGCTATTGGTCCGTGTTGTCTGACTCACACTGTATATTTTTTAAATAGAGAAAATTAATTTGATAAGATCAATTTTTAGCATGTTTTTGACATTCATCGCCTATTTCAGTGG
Source organism: Megaphyllum sjaelandicum (assembly GCA_034698745.1). Lineage (NCBI taxonomy): Eukaryota > Metazoa > Arthropoda > Diplopoda > Julida > Julidae > Megaphyllum > Megaphyllum sjaelandicum. The sequence goes on along the minus strand of JAQGBX010000454.1, from coordinate 12,036 downwards.
AATTCGTGATCGAATTAAGCGTCATTTTCATTATTTTCAATTACCGTACCTATTGATCAGCCATCTGATGACACATGTCTGCCTAATTTCCGTTAATAGTCACTCTGGTGCAAACCATTTAAATACTACCAGTTTCTTCCTCATTTTTTTGTGCAATTTTCTCTGTACACTAGTTTTATCTCATGTCTCACCTACATGTATTTCTTGCACAATCTGGTTTTTCATTGCACATGTGCATTAATTGTTTGGTCGGTTTTGGTCCATACAACATGCTTTCTTTATAACTTATCTGTACTCTTACATCTTCTCTTTTTGTGCATGCTGCCTTCTACAGAAACTTAAACTGCAGGTAATGTTCTTTATTGCTTATTTGATCTGTTCAACTGCAGGGCCATTTTATAAAACACTAGCACTATTTTTCCTTCACTTTTTGCAGTCACTTTTTTTTCTCATCCCAAAACACATCATCTTTCAGTAGTTTTTAGACGCTTCTTTCGAATTTAAAACATTTTCTTGTTTGTGCTGGCATACTGTATTTTAAGAGGTTTATCTGTTTGCGCAGGTTATTTTTTGCTGATGATTTCACTAAAGTGTGTTTCGCTACAAGCTAGAGCACATAAGTGAAGATGAAAATGTCTTTAAAGTAAATCTTATTCCGATTTATTTCTTGGTTATTTTCATGTCTCTCCCAAAGAATCGACTTAAAAATTTGTGCTTATTACTTGATTGTACACAGGTTTGCACTAGTCTGACACTGCAGTCTTATGCATTCAGATTTATTTCTCATATTTTTTTAATGACGGTTAAATTTCATATTATTAAAAGTCATATTACTTGCAAGCTGAATGAATTTGGGATTAATGCAAAGTTATTTTGAAATGTTTCCACGGTACATACAGTATTTCGACTATTGGCATTGAAATGGATATTATGCTGAATTACCTATATGGCTACATTACGTGATCTTTTCATAGAATCATTAACTAAAAAGAGCGTGCATCGGCACTTGCTCCAGATAATTTTCGCCAATGCAATGAATGGAATGTCACGTGATATATGCAAACTGACGAAATCTGCATAATTATAAAGCAAAAAAGTTTGGATAGTCAATAAGCGTTTTTCTAGGTGCCCTCTATAATGTGAATTCCTTGCATTTTCCAGGCAATTTCAGAGGAGATCGACAGCCATCGCGAGGGCATGAAATGGCTGGTCCAACAATTGGACCTCCTGGTGGCTCACTGCAATGAACAGGATGCAGTTCACGAACAGGAGAAGTTGGAGGCGCTCATTGCTCGTTACAAGACGCTTCTGCCGACCATTGAGACGACCATCATCAAGGTGGACACCGTCTCAAAGTGCTTCCTGTACCGTGAGGAGGTCGAGGAAATCACTGAGTGGCTGAAGGAAGTGCACGAGAGCATGGTGCTGAATGAGAAGATAGTCATCGACAGTTTTCAGATTGTAGAGAGCCTTATTGAGAAGCAGGAAGTTAGTTCAGAAACAGATGTTGTTTTTTTTGGTTTTTTTGATGAGATTTGTATTCAGTGGCCGGCAAATGAAATCACGTTGTTTCGCTTTTAGCTACTCATCAAGAAATTGGAGGAGTACCGTACCAAGATCCTGTCCAGCTTGCAGAAGGGTCGTGAGCTTCAGAGTGGAAGTCATGCACCATCCTTCGTGGACACCACTATCCAGGACCTGGAGAGCCGATGGAATGATGCGTTCAATCTCGCCACTGCTAAGTTGAGCAGCTTGAAGGTAACGTCTTTACGGCCGACATCGTACATTTTTCAGTTTTTTGAAAGCTGCACATGACTGCAGCTCAAATCCCTTTTCCGTTTGTATGTACAGGGAACACAAAAGGTATGGACAGATTACGAGGATCAAAAGAAGGAGATTTTCCGCTTGCTTCGCCAGGCTGAAGAGGAACTGAGGACGATCGGAGACGTCCGAACAGCATACACAGAATTACCAGCAGAATTAAGGAACAAGCAGGTCCTTATCATCGCTGTGTGCAATGTTGTTTTTTATTCAAGTTAGTCTGGATTTTAATTATCATCCTTGATTTAGAACCTGAGCATTGAGCTGCGAGAGGCCACTGAAAGCATGCTAAAGAAGTTGCAAACGCTGAGCGCCATCCTGCTGGACAAGGTCGGCCCATCCCAGAGGCCCGTCATGGAAAAAGAAATCACGGAGATCGAGAAGCAGATCCACGTGATCCTCACCACAGTGGATGAGAGAATTGAATTCTTGGAGGACATTACCGTGAAGTGGACCTCATACAGTCGACAGCTGGACGAGCTTCGCAGCTGGCTGTTGAAGGCCAATGAAGACATTGAAAAGCTCAAGTCCGCCGCTCTGTCCCCAGAAAGTAAAATCGACATTGTTGAGGTGGGTATTACTTTTATTCGATGGAAAATTGTGGGACATGATCAGAATTTGGAAAAAATTGTCGATTTTTCTCTTTTGAGAAATTTGAAGGCTTCGGATTTTGAAAATATTTTAAGCTATTAGATTTGAGAACAAGGAAGATTTCTAATTGGGAACTTGTAACTTACTGATGGTCTTATAAATATTTATGCATCCTCTTGTACCAATCCAGAATTTAGAGATAGAGTTGGACGACAAAATTCAAATCTTGATCAACCTGGAGAAAGAAGGTGAGGAGCTGTTCTCTGGACAGGCAAATGAGCAGTCACAGCTCTTAAAGCAACAGCTAGAAGGCCTGCGATCCGAGGTAGAGCAGCTGCGCAAAGAGCTCAAAGAGCAAAAGGAATTGATCGAAGAACAGTTGGTCAAGTGGAGCACTTACCTGGCAACGGTTCAAAATGTTCAAGCCTGGCTCGAGCGCGTACAAGCTCGAGTGGCTGCTGGTCAACAGAAACCAAGGACGAGAGAAGAAAGTCAAGATCTGAGAGGCGGCGTTAAGGTAGGTTATTGATGGATGCTTGAATGCACCTTTTAAGTAGTTTCTTTGTGCTGTATTTTTATGAGGTTGGTGCTCCTCATCCGTATCCAGATTCTATATGAAGAGGTAGAGGAGCAGATAACCACTGTGACAACCGTAGTCTCCTCCGATGGTGCTGCCGACCAGACTGAGCTTATAGCGGCCTTGAATCGCCTCGAAGAGCTGAAGGAGCAACTGGAGCAGAATCTCAAGAGGATGGATAAGCTTTTCAAGACATGGGAGACGCTCGCAGAAAAGCTGGAAGAATTCCTTAGCTGGTTAGATAAACTGGAAAACACCCTTAAGAATCCTTTAAATCTGAAGACACCGGCTATTGAGGCATTGGAGAAACAAATGGAAGATTTGAAGGTATGTGAACAACTGTCTTTTCATTTTTAATCGCGTTTTCGGAAGTTGGTAAAACATAAGAGTGGATCATTTTGAACTGTATGACAAAATTCAAGTCTTATTCAACCGTGATGTAGCATTTCTTATTCACATAACACATTTTAGCTGCAAGATATACCCTGAATCTCAAAATTGTATCAGTTTTTTGAAAAATTTATGCTAATTTGACCTCCATTTCTCCGAATTTAAAAATATTTTCATGAGTATCTCCAAATGGTATCATATATTTATGAATAGCTCCTAATTTTTTTCCGAAAATTCTTCATTCAATGAGATTATCACGCATTCCAATTTTCTGAAAATAAAGAGACTATTTGTTCACGCTCAATTTATTGTATAAGTTTTATTGTCATGGACATCTCCAAATTCAATTTCATTCAACTGCATATCACATTTTCTGCAATAAATTGTGCAGTTTCCAAAAAATTTCTCGCATATTCTAAGAACAACTATAAGCCTTCACAGACTTTCTATGGTTTTTCCAAAGTTGTGAGATTATTATTGTCCTAATTAGTTTGCCATTTCAAATTTCTTTGGCTTTATGCATTGTTCGACCATTTTTCTGAAATATTATACTAATTAGAAATTTCTACGCTGTGATAATTGCCTCGTTTTAACATTTTCATGAAATATAATACTCATTTGCTATGGACCTTATGCAGATTTCGTCAGCATGCATATATCACGTTATATTGCATTCATTCCACTGGCAAAAATTACTCGGAGGCGAAGCCGAGGCACGGTCTTTTACTTGTTGATTCGATGAAAATATCACGTGATGTAGCTCCATACATAACTGCATAAGATCCATCACGACACTGTGATAAAAGCATTTTTAGAAAGATTGTGTGCGCACATTTAAGTATAAATTTTAAACTTGACCTCAGGTGCTGCACCGGGACGTCATTGAGCATCAAGCGGAAACCATCTCTTTGGCCCAGGAATGCGATGGACTGTCCCAGTCACTAGCACCAGAGGGGCTTGCAGAGTTAAAATCGCGACTATTGGACATCAAAACCAGGTTAAACCTTGTTATGGAAGCCATCCTAAAAAAGCAGTCAAGCCTCTCGGACGCAATCATTGTCAACAAGGAGTTCCAGAACAAGCTTCTGGAATTCCAACTGGCGGTATCCAGGCTTCAACAGAAGATTTCTCTGCTCGATGAAGTGTACACCGATCGAGTCGACCATGCCCTACAGGCAGTTAAGGTCAGTTTGTAATTTTTGTAAACTATCAACCAGGACAATGTAAGAGTATTTGATATTGAAAAAGTGTACCTACTGCATTTGGTAATTTTGGGGAAAAAGTGAGGATTCAAATTTTCAAGTTAATGTTAAGATATTAGCCTACCTGCAACCCATTGTTCCTAAATTAAGTTAAAAATGTGTGAACATCCTTTCCTTTCAAAGTCGCATTTCTAGTTTAAGATAATTTTATCTTTTGCAATGCGATTTACCTGTCTATAGATATGTTTTTTTTACAATTTTGAAAATATCTGCGCTAATTTTTTTGGTAAATCTCCAAAATCAAACATGGAATGAATTTGATCGGTTTTGGAATTTTATCAAGTGTATTTATTTTTTAAAAGTAAATGTGAGATTTTGAATTTTATAAGCATAAGGTAGAAGAATCATGCAACACAAATGACATATATTAAAATTATTAATACTTACAGCTGTAATTTAACACTAACAGATGTTGAATAAAAAATTAGGATTTCTGGTTAAAAAAAGGCGATATAAAAAAAGGAAATACACGTATCTCCAAGTTTTAAAAAGTCCCAAAACTAGTCATGTTTTAACAAATTGGGACATTAATTATAAAGTTTTTGCGCGATGTTTATTTTTAACCATGGCATGTTGATTTGTTCAGTTTGTGTCTTTTCTAAAAAAGCACTTTAGCAGAAAATGACGTCATTTTTCTGGTGTTTGACGTCATTATTTTAAAACTGACCAAAAAATGACGAGATAATGTCGTCATTTTTGGTCATTTTGTTACTTGGGAAGTTGGGATATGTCATTTCACATTCAAATCAGGCTAGTCCAGTTTAGTCCTAAAATCCCAGATAACCATTGATGGTGATTTTACTTCGATAACATTGCCTGTCACTCTCCAGAAAATGTTCAGATTCTTTTGAAGGTAATGCACATACATGTGATGCAAAGCTAGATATATATATATATATATATATTTATATTTCTTAGAGCAAGACCAAAGTTTAAAAAATCATGAAATACTATCATTTTCTTATAGGCTCTGATTCAAGAATGTGCCGACCTCCAAGGTAGCTTCAACGACATCTATAACCACATCAAGGCGCTCAGCGCAGAGTGCTCCGCTGACGAGATTGGTGGCTTGAAGCAGCTTTACACACAGCTGACTCAGAGCTACCAGAATGCAGAGGACATATTGACTGCTAAGGAGAAGTTATTGCAGAAGTGGCTAGAGTTTCATAACTGGCACATTGACACTGTGGAGCAGCTCAAATGGACGCTGCATACTCTTGAAGTGCAGAAGCCTACGCCAGAGGAGTTCCAGGTGGCTGCCCAAGACCTGGCCAACGTTGGCGTGAATATAGAAAAGTTTCTGTCCCAGGTAGATGAGCTGCGAGCGCTGTCTGTCCGGAGCAAAACTGTCATCAAAGACAGTGCCAGTGACCTGCCCTGTGACGTTACCCGTATGATCGATGCAGTCCTGCAGGCAGTGGATGCTGTCAAGAGCCACATCACGTCTAAGGAGGAGCAACGCAAGCATTCCGAGGTGGAGCAGGAGAAATTCCAGAAAGCGCATGATGACCTGATGACAGCGCTGCAAGAAATTCTGAAAGGCCTGGATGATCTCCGCTTGAATGAAGAGTCGGCTGAGAGCGTGCAGGCTGCATTGAAAGCTCTACAGGTAGGAAAGTTATGCAGTCACCTTGGCTATTATTAGAAAAAATGGATTTTAAGTTAATTACCAACACTCTGGCTTAATTGATTGAAAATGTAATATGGTCTTACTGTCTCAAACTTCTGAGCGATAAAACTGTTTGCTTTTATCTATACAGGTTTTACAAGAACAGATGGCCGCCACTAATGCGTTACTACAAGCATTGCGTGAAACGGGCCAGACAGTGATGCACCATAGCGACACCAGCATGCCAAGCATCCAGGCCAGCCTTTCTGACTGTGAACGTGCCTGGGAAAACCTGCAAGTTAGCATAGCGGAGAAGGACAAGCGACTACAAAACATACACGCACTTTGGCTGCAGTGCTTGGCATTGGAACAGGAGTTGACTCAGTGCCTCAATGAGGCCAAGAATGGCTTTCAAGGCTTGGACGCCATATCTCACGATAGTCTGGAAGTCCAAACCATGCTCAACAAATCCAAGGTGAGTTGGGCATATTTTTTCCTGGATTCCTTGAACAGTTTTTATTTAACCTATCTTTAATTCTCTCTATCAACGACATTCTATTGTCTGAATCCACACCTACCCACCTCTAGTTAAGTCACGATAAAAACTAAAAGAACAAAACTTGAAAACAGATTTTTTATCAAATCATAACTCTTTCTAGGCCATTGTTGCATCCTTGCACAAAATCCATCAACCCCTTGAACTCATGTCTAAGAAATGCCACCAGCTCGGTCAACAGTTGACCTCCATGTTCCCTGAAATCTCCTTCGATGGCTTGTCCAAGTTACAAGAGGCCATGGTTGTCGAGTGTCAGAGGTTACAGGCTGCAGCAGCGGAAAAATCTGGAGCCCTTGAGGCCCAGGCGGTGCTGTGGTCACAGATCGAGCAGACAAAGGAAGACATTTTCATCTGGCTAAATAGCATGGCGGCCTCACTTTCCGATGCGGCAACTAATCTTGACAAGGACATCGCCCGCATGAAGTGTGACATATACAAGGACGAGCTGTCCACCTACAGGCAGCTCTTTGACAGCCTCAATGACAAGATCAGCAGCCTGAAGCAACTGAACGCCGGACAGGCCATCTCCACGCTGGAGAACTTACAAAGCGTGCTAACGGCTCAGTTTGAGCAGGTTGCTGTGTTAGCCGCTCAGCTGGAGGCAACTCTTGCCAGTATCTGCCAGAAAGAACTTGCCGTCCGCTCCACCCTTCAGGAGCTTAGTGATTGGTTGAACACCGTCAAACTGCATCTGTCAAAGCTGGACATCATGACAGGGAGTGATGCTGAACTGCTGCAGAGACTAAAGGAGTGCAAGGCAAGTGTGGCTTCCCAATTCAGGTTCATACAATGGAGTCAAGCTCAGTGGTATGATATTGGCATGAAAGACAAATTCTTGATGAATATTGTTTATGGGGCTTAACTAAATTGTTTCGAAAATAATGAATAATGCACTTCAGGATTTTTTCAATTTCCTGTACGTATGATTTCTGCCTTAGGTTGAAAACCATGGAAATGGTTAAAATTCGCCTTTTATCATCCTGTTATCATGGTTCAAAAAAAAGTATTTTGTCGTCTTTCTTCAATCATGGAAATGTTATTTTTATAGAAATGGGAGACCAGCATCGAGAAAAGGAAACCTGAATTGGACGCTCTCGATGGACGTATTAAGACCGCCACAGATGTCATGTCAGGGACTGAAATGCGAGGGCTGACAAAGGAGTTGGAAAATCTTCAAAAAAGGTATTATGACCGATTTAATTTTTTCATTAATAACTTTTCCTAGGAACATTTCATCAAGAATATTTTCAAATATTGGTTTCGCGAAGTTGTTTATGGTTTGTTTTGCTGCCCAAGATGCATGCTAACAAACTGACAATTTCAGATACGAACACTTGGACGCCGAATCTTCCCGCCTCATTGTCAGCATGGTTGGCATGCTAGAAAAGCGCTATCAAGCCAACCTACAGAACCTTCAACGTTGGCTGGCCACAGCCCTGGAGAAGGTGTCGTGGTGCAGCCCGGAGGTCACCGGAGACAACTACAGCATCGAGGCTAAGGTCCTCATCCTACAGGACACCGAGGGCAATGTGGAATTGGGCCTGAAGATCAAGCAGGATTATGACGACGTGGGCAGTTTGCTAATCCAGGCACTGCCCGCAACAGAGGCTCAGGAGATCGCAGCTGAGCTGCAGGACATGGACGAGCAGTGGAAGGACTTCCAGGCAAGCCTGGCCACCACCAAGGGTAGCCTGCTCGCTGCCCAGCAACAGTGGCTTGACTTCAAAAACACTTCAGAGGATATCTCTACTTGGCTGAAAAGCATGGAGGCCAAGGTGAAGAGCGAGGTGTCCAAAGCCCTTGACTTGATGGAGATTGGACAACAGTTTGAGGCTGCACAGGTGTGGTTCCAGATTTTTGTTACAAATTTGTGCGAAGAGTAATAAGTTTGATGTTGAAATTGTTTCGATTAATAATAAATAAATCTGAATATACTTAAATCCAGCTAACCCCCACCAACTCCATTTTATACCATAAAACTGAACCTTGCATAGTTACATTAAATCTTATCATCTGGTCCAAAAAAAATGTGGTCGTAAGGATCTTTTTAAAAAATAAAAAACAATCTGATCAGCTGAAAGGCCGTATTATTTTTTTTGATGGACCTGTTGACTGAAATCTGAAACTTAATTATTTTTGCATAAGTCTTGTTTAAAATCAACAAAAAATCTTTGCAAAATTTTAGTGATATACGTCCTTGAGACAGATATTTTTTTTAAATGCCTTACCTAAGCTGTTGTGCAATTTTTACAAACAGTTACTTCAAGAAGAAATTGTGGCCTATCGACCAACTGTGGATAATGTTTCTGAGAAGAGCCGAATAATCTGCGAGCACAACCAGGATTCCCACATTAAAGGATTTGCTGAGCAGCTCTTGCACAGGCATGATGCGGTGCAAAAAGCTGTGGAGGTATTTTTCTTCAATTGTAGTATCGAACCACGTGATTGAAAAAGAGAAAGATTCACTCACGCGTTTATTTCTCAAGGATCATCTTCAAAAGTTGAAACGGTTGATGTTGGCTGAAGAAGTTTACGATGACGCCTACACGAAGATGAAGGAATGGCTGGATGAAGCTGAACAGCAACTTAGGTTGCAGGTTGCTGCATCACCAGGGGTGGATAAACCCCTTCCGGCACTGCAGAACAAAATGAAAATTGTTAAGGTAAGCACGTGAGATCTCAGCATTCCTGTTTTATCTATATATATATTTTTATGTAGAAATTTCAGTTTTTGTTAGAAATGCTGCATGGTTGCTTAATTTACTTTTCGATTTTTTTTAGTTTCCAATTTTTTAATTTTTTTTTTAATTTTCCAATTTTTTGGCCATAAATTTATTATAATTTTCTAATTGACTAGAGAATTTGTAAACATGATTGGTACGGAGATGATACATACTGAGTATCCCTTATACGCAATGTTCGGGACTAGTCTTTCGCATTTTGGGATATTTGCTTAAACGTAATGAGCTATCTTGGTGATGTGACCCGAATTTAAAAAGTGTTTATTTTGTTGCATTTATACCTTATACACAGCATGAAAAGTTCCATTCATTATCTATATAAATAAAAATGTAGAAGTTAGTTTGTTCCTATATCCATATTTCTGAAAGTTTTTTACCGATTGCTTTCAAATTTTCACACGACGTTGCCTTTGCATACGCGCGGGTTTACGTAAAACAATTACATAGATGTCACACCTGTGACAGCTACAAACATGTTTTCGAATACAAAATTACGACTTCGTGACACCACTGTCACGAAGTCGTGATAGACATCATACCGAGGAGGGGGGAGCTTAAATAGAGATTTGGAAGAGATGATACCGGGGGGGGGGGGCTAAGAAGGCTGAAATAGGGACTTGGAAGCGATGATAACGGGGGAGGAGCTGAAATAAAGACTTGGAAGAGATGTGGCGACCACGAACGGACACTATGGTCGGCCCACAGCCGAGGTCAGAGGCGCCATAGGTCACGGGAAGTGACTACGTGACCTCAGTGTAATTATCCTATTATTTGTAATTAGTTGATCTCCGTGTAAATAAAGTGCAATTATATCGTACGCCATTCTCCGCTTGTTTACTGGACGTCAGCAACACTTAAGAGATGATACCAATTGGGGTGGGCCTCAAATAGGGACTTGGAAGAGATGAGGGGGGAAGGAGGTATCATAAAGGAATTAGACTAAGCCACAGCAACGCGTGGCCGGGCAGTGGGCACTGCTAGTAGTTTATATATATGGTATGAAATAATTATCCCCGCCATTAGAGAAGTGGCATTATTACGTTGTAATTACACGGCTGCAAATATCGTTATTAACGATGGCAAATAACACGTTTCCATAGTTAAATAATGACGCATACGAGCAAATGCAATTATTTCAAACGCACAAATCATTGGTTGGAGGAAGTGGAAAATCTGGCTGGATGAACACGCTAACAAAAAGCCCGAATATTTCTATCAAATTTCCGTCAGCGAAGCAAGACGGTGCACATCTTTTAATCTGACCATGAATTCTTTATTGTTTGAGTTTTGTATAAGTCTACTCGTTATTTTTGCAATTTCCGACGGCATTTTCACTTCAGAAATCAATTCAACAAAAAGCAGCAGCGACACTCTACGGTTTGTTCACATAGTAAGACTTTTAAAGTAAATTTTACCATTTTGCATGAGTAGAATGCACTATTGTTAATATCATAGGAAGATGAAGCATGTGACTATATACATGTATACTTAATTAGGTATTACCCATTAACATAAGCAATTCATTGAAATCAATCGAAAAGGTTTGATTTGATTAGTTTACTCCTTTCTATACAGGCGAGGGCTTTTAATTTCTTTACCACACAAAGCTATTACGTTGCAACCGAACCACGGGAGAAACTTCATTAATTTTTCAATTCTTCTGGACGAAGTTGACTCTCCAAGCCCAATAGGACTAGTCACATTGTACGGAATAACAGCATGCCGAGTCGCCGACTCTGTATCGGCACCTTTGATGTTTTGGTGTCAACAAAACGATTGCATGCTCCACGCGATTCGACGATCGAGATACAGTTCGACAAGGTGGATACATGGGTGCGACTTTTTATGACACTCCCACCGTGTGTCGCTGCGAAAGATTGACACCGAAAAAAGCGTCGAGTTGGCATACTGGTATTTCGTATTGGATTGGATTACTGTAGCTTAATTAGTCCTTTGAGACGGACCCCCCCTTCCCCGTTAGGGGACGCTACCAACTGAATGGGGATACTCTCTAAATGGGGACTCTCCTACGTCAATACTTCAACACTTCTTCAATACCTCAATACTATACTTCAATACCTCCAATACTACTTCAAACTACAATACTTCTTCAAGAAGGGATAGGACGGGACATAGTATTGAGTTGGAAAACTGATTTCCTATAGATGGCGCTTTCAGATCTATCGAAGTCTTTTTTTTATAGTCATATGCCACCATCACATACTGTGCCGCCGTATTGCATTGTGGCAAATTCAGTGTTTTACTCAGCAGCTGAGAAAAAATAAAACATTTCAAACGACGCATAACAGTAAGCCTGAATTTGGGTGAAGTGATGTTTGATAATGTTTAAATAATCAACAGCGGAAGAGAATAAATAACATGTTGTGGGACATTATTCACATTTGTGTGATATGTGAGACAGGGATCAGACTGATTGGGATGAGAAAACGTTTTAATTCACGTGAGCGGGTTGCGCGCGTACATCACCG